>VWYH01009492.1:18278-240778 GCA_013399365.1 Pampusana beccarii
AAAGGAAAGGAAAGGAAAGGAAAGGAAAGGAAAGGAAAGGAAAGGAAAGGAAAGGAAAGGAAAGGAAAGGAAAAAGAAAGAAGTAAGATAGAAAACATTTGATTTCTAGTCTAGATCATTCCAAAACAGACCTATGGAGGGCAAAGATCTTTCTTAACAAAATGTTGCTAATCTTTATATGTCTGTCTTTTAGCAAAGCATCATGTTCTGAAGGAGCAAGAGTGTTGTCACGCATTTTCTAACTACATCTACTAAGCAAATGAAAAAGGTCCCAAATAGTGTGATTGTACTTGAGATGGCCACAAGACAATATATCCATCTAAATATTGTCTTCCTTGTAAAAGGTTGGAGAAGGATGACAAAACAGAAACAAATGTGCTTTTCCTGTGTTTAAAATGAATGGGACACATTATATATATATATTTTTTTTTTTTTCTCCTTCAGGAAAACAGATGACATGAGAAGATGGACAGGTCACTAGGCAGCAAGGAGAAAAGATTAAATCATCCAGATACTGGGATTAAACAATCAGGCTTCCTCAGAGGCACTCTGACCCCTTTAATATTTTTTTTCTTTCTCTACTAATACGACACTGCTATACTCTGTTTGGTAACCACAGATGATAGTAGATATCCTGTTGTATTCTCCCATGGCAGCATGTACGAATCACAATATCACTTAACATTGTTGTGAGATCAACTTAGAAGGTGCTATTTATGGAGTGTGTAATATTGCTTCCTGGAGCACCTGATGTCTCCTTGGAGGTTTGCTACCTGAGTGTTGATCAGACCCAAATCTGCCTTCCTAATGAAATGTGACAAGGCCACAGCTATAAGTAGTGTATCTGCACTTGAGTACCGCTTTGCTCAGGAAAAATTAAACACACAGAAAACCCGTGCAAAGTTGTCAGGTAAACTATGTAAGTTTCACTGTTGTTATTGTTCTTTCCTATTACATTTATACTATTGTCTCTCTATATATTTGGAAGAAAAAGTTGTAGAGAACTAGATATGAGGTGTCAAAGAAGGTATAGTCGTGTTTTGAGTAGTTTCAAAGGCAAAGTTTTTATGTAACTTACTTTAATTATATGATTGAAATTTAATTATTTTATAATTATAGCTGCAATTACTGTTTTGTTTGTTTAATTAAAGCTGCATACATTAATTGCACCAAACTTCTGTTGATGAGCTTAACTAATATAAGCAGATGTTTACAGCAGAAGAGCCTGTTTAGCCTCCTATTGTAACATTCCACTTGCAAGGTGACTGTCTCCAGAAAGGAGGTAACAACTGAGCATAATACTGATGATTTTCAGTTCCTCACATATTCTGTTTGCAATTTTACACTCTGTACACATACTTATCTATATATTCAAACACATACATACATACATATACACATCTTAAACTTAATTCTCATCTGTGGAATTACAATAAGAATGAAATTGGCTCAATAGTTTACACCTATATTTTAAACGGGCACAACAATTGCAATGTTTGAATTAGGAAAGGTAAAAAAACATACTTTGTAATACTAGGTAATCCCGTGCAGTACATTTCAAGGGGGCCTAATTTTGCCTGAGTGCTTGTATTTCCAATAAAACAAGCTAATTGAAACTGTATTTCCTAACCCATACTTATAATTCAACACAGCATTTTGCTGATCAGTCATGTACCATTTACGTTCATCTATAAAAAAAATAAATGTATATACTTTTCACAAGAATAAAGATTCTAAGCCCCAGCTAGGGGACAGGTATATTTTAAGATGGGCATTATCAGTGGTAAAAATATCACAGTTGCATATTGTCATTGTCAAAATACTGAATCCATGGAGTAGTTCTGCCACAAAAGCATTGAATTTAACGAATTAATTTTTTTAAAGTAAACAATTAAAGCTTAAGTTTTATAATCTCAATATAGGTCCATTTTCATGCTTTAGTTTGGTGACACAGAACATTTTAATAAATGTGTTTTCTTTGGACCTCAGAAATTGTTGTTGATCTAATGTAATTACAATTCAGAATGTGCAGCCTCTGCTCATCGTGGTATACATTTGCTTATCATATTGACTCTGACTAAGATAATTTAAATAAGCAATGAAGAACATGATGTTTTGGAGGGTTTTTTAATTATAAGATGCCAGGATGGCTGTCATGTTTTTTTCTGTGTATTGACTGCAATGCAAATGGAAGACGTCTGCCAGTACTTACATACTCTGTTTGCTCATGAGTTGTCATTCAGGATGATCAGGCATTCCTGATCACAGTATCTGCTCATCTCAGGATTTTTTATCTGAACCATAGCATACAGAATTTGGAAAAGTTCATTTTATATTCGACATCTAGAGAGTTCTGGCAATATCTGCGAGGGGAACAACATCTTGATGTTATTCCATAGTTAGGAACCTTATTGTCCTTGAGAGAAACTCGCAGCCAAAATCCAAAGCCATTTCTCTGGCTTCTCAAAGCCGTGAACCAGAGAACTCACTCCTTTTCTCCTCCTTCCTCCCAGATGTCTCCCTGGCCAACCACTCTTCCTTCCACAGGCACCACAGTCTGTGATCTTTTCTGCAGATGACAAGTAGGTTGAGGTGGTACTAAATTAACCCATAAAACTCAATGTGAGCGTAGGAAGACTTCAGTAGTGGAAGAGCTTTGAAAAATCTCAGTCAACCGAAAAATCTGTTAGATATGTGAGTGTTTCTGTATGTGCTGGGCAAGAGGGGAGACAAGACACAGGAAAGAAGCTGAGACACTGTGTTTATCTGTATATAAGAGGGAGAAATCATCAACAGTCAAAAGGGAAACTAAAACAGAGATTTTAAATTTCAGTAATGCAGTCTGACACTGGTATAATTTGTTGTACCGACCAGAGATTTAAGCCCATTATATAGAACAGCCTGAATGTAGGAGGAGAAGAGAACTGTCAAATACACTAGCGTGAATTCATGGTGCTGAAAACCCCCATATGTTTGTTTGAATGTGTTTGTACATATAATGTGTATTTATATATATCAAACAAGCAACACTAAATCAACACAAAGGATTTTGGAGTTAGCAAAACTAACAGAAAAGAATCAAGACAAAACGAAACAAACAACAACAATAACAAAACCCTATAAAATAGAAACACTGCAATAGCAAGGTGTGGACTATGTGACCTAAAAGGTTATTTTCATGCCTTCTGTGATAAATTCATAGCACATTCAGACAGATATCACATGGTCCAGCAGATTTCATCTCAAATTCAGTATTGTGTACCCTTTCTTAAAATAAATAATAATAAACATCCCCCCCTCCAAGGTATTTTTCAGCTTTAGTTTGGCTAATCAAGAAATTATGTTGATTTGCAAATACTTACTTCACTCTAGCAAAATATTTTATTTACTATACATTTCAGTAGCTTGTGTTGAAAATCTGGAATGTTACCATTTATGCCATGGTCTTGCACTCTCTTTTTGTGATGTCTCCAGATTGAAAAAAATAAGTTTTTTTTTCCTTGTATTTTGAGGAGGAAACAAAATTCCATAGCAGAATGTAGCTTTTAAATAGCATCATGGTGTAATCATAAGAATTAAAACGTTTGGAAAGAATTGCTCCAGTTCCTGTTAAATTTCAGTTGTAGCCAGTTAAGGGATAAGTCTGGAATTATCTCACATTTATTACTTTATTATTTATATTACCTTTAGTTCACTTAAAAAATAAACTTAATGCATTGATCTAGTCTTATTTAGTTGGCAATGAGATTTCAAGTTGCCTTCATTGCAGTGCCTCTGCTTTGAACAGAGATGTCAGATTGTATAAATTCTTTTATGCAGCTTTTTGGAGATACTTGTCTGTCTTTGTTGACTAGTATTGACAGTGAGCTAGATGAGAAGCTTAAATTACATTCTTAGCTTTTAAGTGAACTGAAATGACTATACAATGTATAGGTATCAATAACATAAGACTCATCATCTATGTCATACAACTTTGTGGCTCAGTTTGTTTCTAGACCCATATTCCCATTTCAAGTTAAGGATGGAGTGCCCTGGTTTTGTTTCATAGGGAAACATCAGTGTCCTCTAATAATGTCCATTGCCTGAGGAGGTAGTTTATTCTAAAAATTGTTCCTTATAGGTGGTATGGAAGTGATCAAACCCCCTCCACCCTGTGCAGATCTTTCACTCTCAAATCCTTCTGTACACTGTTGTGAGGCTTTCCAGGACAGCTCCCTGCTCCTTTGGCACCATCCTGTAAAAGCATTACTTTGGTTTCAGCAATATACTATATGCATAATTTCAGGCATTTCCAGCAAATATAATAGTAATCGTTATGTATGAGGGTCACATGGCAACACAGGGAATACAGAGGACATTTGGGCCATTTATTTAGTTTAATTTATTTCATAGACTATTTGATTAGGTACATAGTAAAGCTGTTAAGAGCAATGGAGTTACCACAGAGCTACACAAATGAAGTTGAGCTCTGAGTATAATTTGCTGGACAACGACTTTAATGTTTGACCTTCCCCAGGAGAACGAGAAGAAGGAATTAGGAATTAAATATCTATCTCAAAATAAGTCCCAAAACAAAACATTAGAAACTTCATAATCCAGTTACATCCCAAAACCCAGGAGGCTGGCAGACAACCTAAAAATGTCTGAAGGAAATTTTTGTGGACAGCTTGGCTGGTAACATTCTTGAGATGTCAATGTGGTATAAAAAAGGTGGCTGCACCATTCAACAAGCCATCTTGGGCACATAGCCGCTGGAGTATGTTCCATGGTGGCTTCTTAAACTATACTTCAAGCTTCACTGGCTGAAAACGTGGTCTTGAGATGGGCCTTGGAGCTTAAAAGTTAGTTCAGGCACACTTCTTACCCCCAAATTTATACTCACTATTAAGAGTGAGTATACACATCTGGAATTATCTTGTGTTTACACAGGTAGATAACAGATATTAATTCTGAATAATCAATTTGTAATCTAAACAGAATGCAATTAATCTAAATTTACACAGTTTAGTCCTTAGCTACTTAAATCAGTCTCCTTTTAGAGTCAATGGAAAGAGACACTTGCAGCAAGACAAATATACTGTCCCAACGTAGATACATAAAATAAATCAGATTAATCTAACTTAAAATGTTTCCATGGATTGTGAACATTTGTGGGTTTTTTTTGGTGTGACAAAGTCTGTAAGAAGCCTTGTTTTCATGAGATTTTAACTTGCATCCAGACAACAATGACTTGGATAACATCCATTAAAAGCCAGAATTTTTACTCCTTTCTGAATGAAACTTCAAATCCTTTAAAAGATAAAGTCTTCACGAAAGAAGTTAATTCCTATCATACAGTATGCATCAAAAATAAATATAAACTACAATCATATTTCTTTTATTTTGACCATACTTACAGATTGCATACTGCCTATACCTGAGTTTCTGATTCCAGAGAGGGTATCTTGGAAACCAAGCCAGTGTTGGGCATGTGTGAAATATTTCCACAGCTGGGGCTGAAAATAGAGGTGTATATTTTAGGCAGGTTTATTATCCTGAGTCAACATATAGCACATACACAGACATAATTTTTGTGTACTTTCTCCTGCTGTCCCATATATCTGTTGTTGTGATGAACTTACATATTTCAATATTTTACCTGACTATTTTCAGAGGTTAAGTGAAAATGTGTATAAAGGTGGCCTTTTGATATATCTCAAAAAAAAATTCTAGAATTTACTCAGCAGACAGTGAAGTGTATCTTAATGTTGTCTCCAAATATGTATTGCAGTCATCAAATGAAAGTCAGAAAAGAAATTATCTTTATTGCCTTGAAGAAGCAGATATTTTTGTAAGAAATTATTTTACTGAAGCACCTCCCTTATGATAAATATTTCTGCACTCTAAGAAATCATACTGAAAAGGTTTCACTTAAATCCAACTTTGTATATAAGTAATTTGTTCCTATTTTGCACCACAAAGTCATGTAAAAGTTCACCAAGAGAAAATGCAAAGTGAAAATACAATTAAATAAACTAGATCACAGTGGTGTTGATTGTAGGCTGATGACTCCCTAACATTCTCTGTTAAGAATGAACAATATTAAGAAAATTAATTGGGTTGCCCTTATTATCTGGCAGGACTAATATGAATAGGCTTACTGTGCAGTAGCTTTCATCAAACCACTTGTATAAAATAGCTGTGAAGACACATGCATGAATGCAGCAGGTCAGCAGCCAGAGACTATTCCTCTAGTTGCTAATCCATGTTAAAGACCAGGCTATTCTTCACAAAGAGTTTCCTTGCTTCTCTTTCTCATTTACTTAAAGATGGCTCTGTGGATGTCTCCTTGTGTTGCAATGACAAATTAATTTGTCTGGGTGGAGATCTATTTAAAAATATAAGACAACTGTTTAAGTGAACAGCATGAATTCCAGGACACAGGCACCTCCAAGGTTTTATGCCTATATCTGTTGCGTTGCCAGTAACTGAGATAATGAAATCACTCTTTCTTATATTTATTTCTCTCTTATAGATCTTTCCAAATCTTCAGTAACAGCTGAACCTTTTGGCTGGTTGTGAAATGCGAAAAGAAGAAATTTCATGGTAGGAAAGCATGATTAACATGTTTACTGAAAACATACACAGAACAGAGATTAGTACCTGCATTGGAGTAAGGCTGCAATCTGAGTTCAACCATGTCATTAGATGCCTAAGAATCCTACAGGGGAGAGACTTAGGAAGTTAATTGGAAAACATCCTATGGCAATAAAGTTATTTATTTGTTGCTTCCCACTCGTGCGGCAAATATTTATGCTTGGCTTTAGAGGGACACTTTCTATTTACATGGAATAGTCCTTGAATAGATACTACATTTGGTCACTCTTCCTCCTGTCCTTTCAAACTAACTGATACACTCTCGTTTGTGTTGTTTATTTTGAGTTCCATTTCACTGCTCTTACCACAATGGCTATTTAGGTTTGCTATTGTGATTCATATTACATTATGAGCACCATATTCATTTAATTCTCTGTGGCAGTATCCCTTCTTTACAAATAGATTTGAATTAAGCCATGTGGTTATCTGATAACGAGAACATTTTCTAGGTCAAGTGTATGTTGCATTTTGGGCGGATATTTCTGACTCGGATAAGAAGACCTTCAACTGTTATTTTATTTTAATGAAGTTACAATTCAGATTTTTTTCTTCTTTCCTCTCATTCTCAGTGCCCTGGCCAAGACAGACACAGCATAAATCCAGCTGCAGCAGAAGTACAGATATCAACTACCCATAATGTACATTTGACATCAGCAGAAAATTAGAGTAAACTTTTCTATCCTGAGCTTCCCTTTTATTTTCTAGTTATCCCTGGAGAGAGATGATAAGAACAATTTACAAAAGGGACAAATTAAGGTTCTCTGTTTTAGTGCAAATAATTAGCTAACAAATGGCAAAGAACTCATTAGGTGTAAGAGCTTCGCACACAAATATTCAGAACAGAGGTAAAAATGTTAATTTTTATGAAAAAATATTTAACAACTGCACACATTAATTTAATATTAAAGGAACATAGATGAATGAAGTTCTGTTAGCCCTTAAGTCAATGTCCCTGGATAATTAGGACTAAGTACATAATAGGTAGGCTGTTCTAAACATTTGCTTCAGGTATTTCTGCATATCCCCAAACCTCAAGATTATCTTTAGTTCCTTAGAAAAGATAAGACAAATAACAATGATAATAACAAATTACAGTGTGCCACAGTAAGAAAGCAGGAGAGATCCAGGGTATGCCCTTCAATAGCAAGGGATGTGTTAGATGAAAATGTCTGTATGATTTTGGGAACTAGGTCAAAACCCACAGAACTAAAACACCTTCAACTGCCTTTATAGATTTCCCTTGGGGAAAACTTCCGACTCTCAGATGTTAGATTAAATAAACCTTGGATGTGCAAATAGATTAGAACAATAATTAAGAATTTTAAAATTTATATTCTGTGAGAAACAACTATAAAGAAGAAGAAATTTGGCAGTTTAATCCAGAAATTATATTAAAATTATAATCACAGACTATGCAAATACTGGAAGGATAGAAAATGTGGAAAAAGAACACACTTTGGTAAAGTATTGACTCTTCAGTGATTTCAATTGCATGAAGGGAGAATGCAGAACACAGAAAAAGAGGTCAAATTAATAAGGACAAATGTGTGGGAAAAAAAAAAATGATAAAAGACTAAGATGTAAAATGAGACACAACCGGCAAGACTCATAAAGAGCAACAAGAAGACATTCAGTAGGTATGTTAGTATCAAGATGAAGATAAAGGGAAAAGTTGATCCAGAGAAGGAAGAACTGATGATGATAGCAAGAATGCTAAAGTGGTTTAATGTTCTTTTTAGCTTCAGATTTTGCTAAACGATTGTCTGAGATCAGGCAGCTGACACATAATCAACAAGAAAGGGTAAAGATTCAGTCTGAAGAAAGGGAAAATACATTAAAAAGCTCTAATGTAAGGTTGAAAATTCTACGTTAGATAGTCCAATTGAATTCTACTCAGAAAACTTTAAGGACTTGATGAAACGTTATAGAATTCATGAAAGATCATGAAGTTTTGGAAACCCAGACAAAGGAAAATCACAGTTCTCATCTTCAGAAAGGTGGAAAAGTACCAATAGAGAACTATACACAAGTCATCTCTAGTTGCTTTATAAAAAGTTGGAACAAATAATCAGATTATTTATAAGCACCTGGAGATAGCATAAGAGTAGAGTAACTGTGCAGATTTCTTGGGAACAAAGCTTGTCAGAAAAATCTATTTTTCTTTCTGTGATAGGATAACGGCCTTACAGATAAAGGAGAAGAAATGTATAAGGTGTGTTAGATATTTTGAATTTACAAAATCTTTCAAAACTGCTTTACATTATACTTATAAGCAAAAGATAAGATTAAGATAATGATCATTATAGATGTGCCCAGAAAGTCATTAACAGTATTTAGGCAGGTTTTGCAGAGGTATTTCGTACGTTTTGTAGGGTTCTGTTTTTTTCACGAATGATTTAAATGTTATAATACAGAACAGGATGAGATAATGTAACAAATGATCAATCAGGAAAATGATCAGAAAACTAACAAACAAACAGATAAGCTGATAAAAATTAACAAATAACGTTTTGAACAAATACAGTTTAGAAAACAACAACAACAACAACCAGACAGGAAGATGTTCTGAAGAAAAGTATCTGCTCAGCATACTCTCTCCCAAATTGAACTTGAGCTGACTATATCATGTTGTGCATAAAGAGCATAAATTAATCTTTCTGCACTGCTTGGCTCTAATAAGACTGCAGATAGAGTACTGGTCCAGTTTTGTGCACTGACTTAATGTGAAGATAAATCAGATGGAGACTGTGAAGTCCAGTGCAGTGTAACAAGAATGAGGTTTAAAAGTATAAGAAGCTGTTGTGTGTGTTGTTTTGTTCTATTACACACAGAGTAATGAACAGAAAAACTCTTTTAGGGAGCATAATCATAGAATCATAGAAAACAATAACATGAACCACACCTTTATTTGCTGTCATTGCAGAGTCATATTCCCACCACCAGCAGAATATATGTATACTGATAGACAGTTGAACCTACCTTTTGTACACACAAATTTTAGTTTGTAATTAATGGGGGGAAAAAAAGCAAAACACAAAAACCAAACAATAAACCAAAACAAAAACCAACAAAAAACAACAACATGTTTACTTGCTTCTCAAAAACATTGTGTTGAGAAAATATCGCTCCATAATATTTATTTGATATCCGTTTTGTTTCTTGATGGACATTTTGTCTAGACCTTTGACAGTCGGCAAGTGGCAGTTTTCATTTTGTGCAGTTCCTATCAAGTAACAACAAATGACCCAGAGGATATTGTTTGGAGAAGTGAACACAACTCATCTAAAGTTTCCAGATGTGTATCTATTGGTGCTGTAGACTATCAGTTCATGTAATATGCTGTCCTTATTTTTCCACCCTACTTCTAGCTTGAGCTTCACTCTGTCTTCAACCTTTATTTTGCCATATCAAAGAAAACTCTCTACAGACATTTAAAAAAAAAAAAAAAAAATCTTTACCAATATTAGTTTGCACCTTTAGATTTAATATTTACTATATAACAAAAGCAGAGAACTGTTGGAAATTTTATAGGAGTGTTTTTATCGAGAGATTGTACTGTTTGTGCGAATCTCTCTTTTCTTGAAGGCTGATAACCTTCCCATTGACCAGCTTCATCACGTAGGCAGGATGCCACCCGCAACATATGAGAACATGTACAGTGCACTAGTGCCATGTAAGGTATGATTCTCTCAAATCCCACTACAATGGTGGAGCCAAGGAGTTGCACGACTCTTACCTGCATTCTGAAGGCATTTGCACCATTGGCTGCTGCTGTCAGACGACCTGGATGTTAAGTGTCCTTGGTAGTCCATTGGAGCCATGGCATCACTAACGATTCTATGCTTGCTATCTCTGATCAGATGGATCACCATATGAATGCGTTATTGCTCATCTTTCTTACTGCCTTAATAAAGTACAGTTTATAACGTGTTGTCAGACCCCATTACTGTTCAGACCACAGAGGAACGGCTGTTCTCTGAATAATGTGGTGGTTTTCTTCATGTTGATTAGCAGCAGTGCTGTTGAAAAGAGATTAGGGAGCCCCATCATTAGAAAAAAAGATACTGATTATTAGTCTCAAATAAGAATACTTATCCTAAAATGTAAGATTATGTTTCATGCATTAATATTCATAGCTGATACTATAATTAATTCTGTTTGTCCTGTATGTTATTGTCTGGCTCTACATGTGAAGAGAGCTCAAGTTCAAAGAGAGGACTATCCTTTGTCACAAAGCATAACTAATACCCACTAAATCCTCTGTGTTTTCAGCAGTAAAATAGGGTAAATAAAGCATGAGGTTTAGTGAAAAAAGACACATTCATGATACTCAAGATCAAAAAATAAGGATGATGTTTGTGATCTCACTAGCACTAATATTACAATGAGTAAAATACTGTCAGTCTCTAGTGCTTTATTCCACAAGCATTTTTGAGAATGTGGTCATACTAATCGTGATCACATTCAAAATGTTCCTGAATTAGTTTTTGATATAGGTAAATAAATTAATACGCTGGTAAGATCAGCAACATATTATGTAAGGAATGGCACAAATATACTCTAAAATGAGACAAAATCTGTCTGGTTTCATGTAAACCAAACCAGTGGGAAATCTGATGGGATTATCCTGTTTCTGAACAGAAAACATGGAAAACCAGTCAGCAAAATGTCAATTTCCAATCAGGAGACTTTTAATCACTTAGATTGTTTTTATGGAACTGATATACCTTAAAAAAAAAAAACCAAACCAAACGAAACAAGCAAATAAAACCCAACAAAACAAAACTGAGAAAAGTTAAGACTATTTTCTAAAAAGATAGAGTTCAGTGACTACACTAAACAGAAAACTAAAAATGATTGTGCAAAGGAATACAACCAAAAGGTTATGGAGGTAAATTAGGCTGCAGATATGTTTCTTCAGCTGTAATTCCTTGTGGAATAACCGCAACGTATACTACACCACTGTGGCAAAAGCTATGAAAGGAGAAGTTCTTTTACATGATCTGTTTTTCCATGTCGTTCTTCAGCAAACATCTGGAAGAGCTTTAGCAGGATTTCAGAGTGAAGTTCACGTGCCTAAGCAAGCAGTTAACGTTACAAGCACAGGGATGATATATAGCTCAAGTGACATATGTAGTGACTTAATGAAAAAAACAACCAACCAACCAAACTAACTGACAAAAACAAACACTCCCCCCCGACACTCCATTACATCTGAATCATTTAATTTTATTCAAAGTCTCTCTTCAGCAAGATGGGACAAGATGAATTTGAAAACTACTTTTCAGTGGTAGAAACTCCTTTTCGAGAGAGACATGTTGGTCTCTGTCTTCTCCAGGTCAGCTCCTTTATCAGCCTGAAGCCATACTAGCTATGCTTGGATAAATTTCACTTTATACCCCTTGAAGATCAGCTGACAAATATGCCAGCTGATCAAATGTATGGAAAAATATCTTCAAAATCAGCTTTTTGTGCTCCTTTTGGTTACAGATTGTAAGTTTATGACATGGAGTGTAGTCCAGATTTGTTTTATGCAGGTCATGTTCCAACTGAATTTCCTGGAGGCATAAAGTGTGATTTTTAAACGAGTGAATACCAGGATAAGAATAAATACCTCTATATAACTTATATCAAGATTTTGTTTCATCCGTAAATGAGTATTTGTCATGAAATGCTGCAGTGCTTTCTAGATATTTATTTTTTTAAAAAAGAGATGACCCTAAATAATTTGGTGCATGTCATAATTTTTTTTTAGGGGATTTGTTTGGGACATTTGTGTGAAGCAAGAGTATAAAAAAAAAAAAATCAGCATTGGACTTCCAGTGTGGAACATTTTTAAGGAAAAGGCCAATGCTTTTTTTCAATTTTGTTCATGTAGAAAAATAATTGTCACTTTTACCCTCTGAACTCACTTCTTGCTTGCAGTTCATAACCTTCTCTTATGGACCTGTCTGAACTGTGTTTCATCTAGGAATATAATTGAAGGGGAGCAAGATCCTTTAGTCTATGCTTCATCTCACTGAGAGTCAGGTGTGAAGTGGAGTCAGAAGCTTTTGCTGTGAAGACAGTCTCTTGGGACACAGTGAAAGAGATTCCCCAAACTGATCAAGATCAGAGGAAGAAAATTGTGCTAAAATGGAAAGGATGGCTTATATGACATTACCAGTTTGAAACCAGAAGATAGTCTGCCAGGGAGGCAGAGTTTAGCTTTAAGAGCAGACAGCTTTTGAGAACATTTCTACTCCCTGTATCCCAAGATTTCCTCCAGTTCATGCATAGTTATATTTTGTGATTCATTTAATCAAAAAGTGTTATATTTTACTGTCATATTGGAAGTTTTTAATAAAAACATTTCACAAGGGAAACAAATCAATGATTAGCACACCCTTACCTCTTTTCTGATGGGTTTTGTTATTATAATAATTATTATTTTCAGCCATTTTTCCTCTCGTAAAAAGGCCGAGATATTTTTTTTTCCAATAGCAATCATTTTGTACAGGAGATGTTAGATAGAAATTAACTCAATCTCTGTGAACTGTGTATGCTGGTATACACCTGTGGATGTCTGCAAGTTTGTGCATGATTGTGCATGTCTATGCGTGTCTGTGTTTGTGTACCAGGCTTGCAAATATACAGAAATGATCGTCACCCTTCTTATTTTATATGAAATGAGAATTATTATTAGACACCAAGGAATATGTCACGTTGATGTCATACAGCAGGCAGTCAATAGTTTATTTCTATATGACCCCAGTGTGATCACACCTGCAAGAATAAATTCAGTTCTAGGAACCTCAATATCACACATATATTAACAAATCAGAGATAGTTCAGGGAAGTCCAACAAAAATGATTAAGTGTTCAAAAGGAATGAAATGTAAAGAAATAATCACAACACGGCCGAGCAGTGGCTAATATGGTAAGGGAGTACAATGTCTGAAGGAAATAAATCTGAACACAAGTTTTTATAAACAGTGTCAGCTAAGGAAGCTCAAAGAAAGAACAGGAGATTTAGAAAGGAGAAGCTGAGGTTAAATCAACAAATATAGTATTACAGGTAGATTTCTCATAATTGTGAGGAAAAAAAAGAAAAAAAAAGAAAAAATGCAAACAAAAAGTTGATAAGATGGAAGGGACTCTGTAGGTCATCTTACCCAAGCTTCTCATTAAAGCAGGGCTAATATTGTATTTAGACTTTGGATTTGTTAGATTAAAGAATGTCTATCAGGGATGAAAATTTCACAGATTTCAGTGTTCCAGTGCTTGACCAATATCACCATGTAGATTTTTTTCTATATATCTAATCAGAATTTTCTTAGCAGTAAATTTTGTTTGTTGAACCTCAGTCTTTAACTGAGCATGTCTGAAGAGAATCTGACTGTCTTCTTTGCAGTCAGCATGCATACTCTGCTGTCTCATGTTCAATTTTCTGCTCATCAGGACTCCTCCTTTGCACTGTAGATATCTAGCCTATCCTGTTGCATGGGTTGACTCCATTCCAGGTGCAGGACTTTATATTTGTTTTTACTGAATTTCACTAGATTTCTACAGCTTGACAAAATGGCACTCTTGCCCTCCCATATATCTCCCTCTTCTCCAGGTTTATGTTATTAATGAGTTTTGGTGAGGGTGCACTCCATCCTATTATCCATGTTGTGCACCATCTTTAGTACCAACTTCTACAGAATGTCACTAATACCTAGACATCAATGGCATTTTGAAGCGGTGTTTGTTAGTGTTCTTTGGCAGTCTGGCAATCTAGCCAGATTTCTACTCACCTCATAGTCTGCCTATCTACTACTCTCCACTTTAGCTACATGGTCACTGTGAAATAGTGTGCTGAATCCACTGCTAAAGTCAAGATAAAGGAGAGCTACTGCTCACCTCTTGTCCATTGAGATGCTCTTTTCATCACAGAAGTTAATTGGCATGGCTACACATGAACTATGGTCACACAGAACATATGACCATTTCCCAATGACTTTCTAATCCTTCATATGTCTGGAAATTACTTCTGGTAGGATTTGTTCTATTGTCTTACATGCAGAGGTGAGCAAGACATTCTGACGGTCTTCCTCCTTTTTGAAAACAGTCATCACATTTGTCTTTTTCTTGTCATCAGGGATCTCTTCTCATCTCTGTGACTTTTCAAACGTGAGAGAGAGCAGCCTTAAGAATGGCATCAGCCTTTTTTGATGCATCCTGTCTGGTCCCATGGACATGTATGTGCACAGTTTGCTCTAGCGATCACTAAAACATTCTTCATCTAATTGGTCTTCTGGTACCTTTGGTAATGCTTCTTTACCATACTTTCCACTACTAGGGACAGAAACTAGTTAGTCTGACAGCAAATCTTCCTTGGTAGAGAAGACAGGCTCTTCAGGCTTTTCAATATCCTATATGGTAGATGTCAGATTCATTTAGCAGCACACACACGTTTTGCTTTCCCTTCCTTTTACTTCTCTACTCACCTATAGAATTCCTTCTTGTTCCCCTGTACATCTCCTGTCATTTTCAACACCAGATGAACTTTGATTTTTTAAAGACACTGTTTCTGTATTGCTCCTGAGTCAACTGTCTCCAGCTCAAATCTGTGTACCTTCTTTTTGTGCTTGAGCTCGTCCAGGATTTTTCCATTGACTCTGACAGCTCTCTGCCACACCTACTTGCTTTCAACAGAATCATAGAATCAATCATAGAATCATAGAATAGTTTGAGTTGGAAGGGACCTTTAAAGGTCATCTAGTCCAACTCCCACTACTATGAGCAGGGACATCTTCAATTAGATCAGAGCCTCATCCAGCCTGGCCTTGAATGTCTCCAGGGATTGGGCATCTACCACCACTCTGGGCAACCTGTTCCAGTTTTTCACCATTTCCTTCATATTGGGATTGACCTTCTTGTGTTTTGAGGATAATTTCCCTGAAGAAAATTGATCCCATCAGTCCCTTTGCTTTTCAGGTCAGCCTCCCATGGGATTCTGCCTATCAATTCCTTGGAAAAGCTAAATTTCATCCTTATCTTCACTCCCAAAGCCCAGGTTCTCTATTCTGCCACACAGCAATTGTACTGATGAATGGAAGTCATGTCACTGACAGGAAGAGACCAGAGCAGATGCATCTTTAATCTTTGGTACTGTTCCACTGGTTCTTTTTTTTCATAAAAACTTTGTATCAATATGAATGGTCCTATCAGGAAATAAAATGTATAGTTATGAAATTATAATTAAATGTAGTGACCTTGAATATTTTCTTTTGATATTGATTCATAAATTAGATCTTAGGTAATAGATTGCACTTTTACTCAGTAATATTCAAATAATTTAAACTATAAATAAGAAAATAAACATACAACTATTGTTAACATTCATTGGATAGTATTAAGTATTTTAGTATTATAAAATATTAACTATGGTATTACAACTTTTCGAATAATGTATTCATATTTGGATATCTACATAATAGAATATCAGAAAAGCAAGACTAAGAAGACATTGATAGGTCATCTAGTCCTTTTCCTTGCCCTAAGGCAAAATCAGTCCTCTGTATGTTTCTGAACAGACATGTTTTCCAATTCTCTTAAAGACTTCTGTGACAGACTCCCACAACAATCTATGCCTGTACTTTACTATCTTACCTTTACATGTTTCCCCAGTGTCTACTCTGAATTTTCTGTTTCTTTTGAAGCTCATTTCGAAGTACATCATGATTATAGAGGACAGTTTATTACCTTCTCTGTGGTTTACATCCACCTCAATGACATTTAACTACACTTCCACCATTTTCTTGAGAATTTATCGTATGAAGGAGCAACAGATATGTTACGGAAGCAAAACTATATGACACACAACTCTCTTTCTATTTGTCATTTTGTAGAAAAATTAGATTGTTTATGTTAGTTTGATCCTACTTGTACTTCACAGAGTCCCCCTTTTTTTTCTGTGTAGTTCATTCTTATCTCCTATATACTTGCAAATAGGTTGTTTTATTATTTGCTGCTGAATTTTTCAGGAAGTTAGGGTAACATATCTATAGTTCTCTGCTATCTATAGTTACCTGACTTCCATCATGCCCTTCCCCCCCTCCCCCTTTTTTTTTTTTTGTTAGATAGACTTCAAGCTTCTTAGTATCCATATTCATCAGAATGATTATTGCAACCAGTTTGCTTATATTGAGCTAACAAAAGTTATCCGGTTTATTTGTGATTAACTGTCATATAACATCAATTGCATATTACCACTGCATGTCAAATTAATTATTTACTGATCACATTTTTGGTCATCCTTTTAAAGTGAGAGGATCTTTCTGGTGATCATTTTCATTAAAAATGAGAAAGTGCTTCTCTGTTGTTAAATTATTATTACCAACAAATTCTGATTGTGATTCTATGAGTCATATAGAAAATGAAATTTAGTAGAAAATACCCTCAGCTGAACTAAACAAAATCAAAACAAACCCACACCCAAAAATCCAAACAGGCATAACATTACAAGAAATAATCTAACCAATAGAAAACCACTATGATACATCATAATTTTACACAGCACTCTATGTTGTGAACTCAGACCAAGTGTTCAGTATGTGCGAATTTAATCCTGCAAAACTGGTTAATCATAAAAAACGGTTACTCCTTCAAAATCATTGTTTATAGAATTTGAAGACGTGATCATCATCTCTAAAAGACTTTTTTTTACTTATACTGAAAGACTAATTTTAGTTCTCCAAAGACAACCTGTCACCTTAGAGGAAAGTTTGTTGGTGTATACAAACTCCAACTACATTATACATGAAAAAAATGTTTGATTTAATTCTTATATCATCCATTTGTGCATAATCATGCATAATATTCATATATAAAATTATCAACATTTTCTGATTTCATAGTCATCAGAAGTCTGCTTCTATGTATAAAACCAGGCCTGTGTATGAACCTTTTCAAATTTTTAAAAGAATTGTGATTTATGCCCAGGAAAGAAATAAACTGAATAATGGAATGTATACTGTCTCAACATGCACACTTCAGGCAATCCTTATGTAAAAGGTCAGAGGATATTGGAGTGGATAATATCCCACTTAAATACTTTTTTTTCCTTTTTTTTCCCTGTATACAAGAATCTGTGGCTTCCCTGGAGACCTGTTTGGCAACTCTTGGATGCACTGAATCCATTTAAACTCTAATAACCAGTGAAGAAATGAAATAGTACTGAACAATATCAGCACACTGTGGTGTTTACAAATACATTTACGGGAGGTCGTTCCTCCTGTGAACCCATCGCACATGTCAATTTGTTGCACTCTTCATTATAATAGAAAAAAATATGGGTAAAAATGAACTGCAAACCTTATTTGGAAAACACATAACTTACAAGCATCAGAAGACTAGTGGGGTCATCTCTAAAGCAGATTTCATAGTTGCCAATGAGTATTTTGCTGCTTCCATTAAATAGACTTTAAAACGATTTTAATTGCATTTCTTTTTTGGTTAACAACCTGATTCTGAGTGCTTAGCTGTTCACGAAAAAGAACACTATTTAGGCCCAGGAAAAAATGCCTACCAATGCTGCTGAGGTCTAGGCTAAGTGATCTTTCTAAAACTGTGTAACAGACTTCTTTCAAATGGTTGCTAAAATTTACTCTCCTCTGTTTACACTTACCTTATTTCCTTCATCACACGAGGTGTGTGTGAATATTAGGTGTGTATCTCCTCTCTGTTTGCAAATCATATGCTACAGAAGAGACACAATACGGGAAAAAAGCCTGTCAGGTGGAAAATGCAGGCTGTTGTGAATGCAATTCGAGCTTATTATACACACGGTTCTGCTAGTACTGAATGATTTGCACATTGTCCAAGCCTAGGAAAAGGTAATTCCCTGTTCTGAGTAATGAAATTAAACATTAACTAAATATATTGGAAACAGTTATCTCATAGTCAGTAGTGTATGCATGCAAACCATCAGAGATTGCTCCACTTTTAAGTACAGACCTAAAAGAAGTTTCACTTCTCTTAACATAGTTATAACAAATAGGTGAAATCTAACTGTGTATAGATAGAGGTTTTCTATGTTCTTTTCCTTTGTTAATGAAAACTAGATAAATATCTTGACAGAATACTATGGGTCGATGTTATCAACAATTAATTTGGAAGTTCCCAGAAGTATGTTTTAAGTTGACTTAATGAAAGAGAGGAAGAAGAACTATTTGCTATATAAGCATATGAAAATGTAAGAATTTGTATTCTCTGCTCAGTTTTCATCTGGCTTTGTTATGCCAAGTCTTCATACTTTGTGTTATCATACACAGAATATATAAAGCAAGGGTCAAACCAAAGTCAGTGGTAATATCAGATTGATGAGGGATGTGGGTGATACAGAAAACCTTTTTCAATGTTTGCCTGGAGTGAGATGCCATGCTAAGACTGACTGATTTTCTCCTTTTCCTCTGGGTTTCATTTTGGTCAGTGTGGTTGCACAGGAGGAGTAAAGAGCTGAAACCTTCTGTGGGAATCTTTATTTGTTGAGAATGCAAAGACTACTGAACATAATGCAGGGAACCTAAAGAAAACTTTAAAATGCCTTAAAGTGTTTTATATAGTTATGTTTTGGTTTCGTTTTTTTAACTGCCTCATTGTTATCTACTACTTGAGAACAAATATTTTAATAACTGTCAAATGTTACATAAATATTGATAAAATTCTACTAATTTAGAAATTTTGCTGTCATGTTTGATAGATGAATGTTTATTCACAAAGAGTTGGTTTTTGACCCATTGATATTATATAATTGACCTAATTAACTCAGGAAAATGATGAAGATTTGAGCTAATACTTAATGGCACATTGGAAAGGAGTGTATTTCTTTTCTCATAAAAGTTGAATCTGTTTCTTGATTCTTTCCTGAGAAAATTGCATAACTAGCTGACATTTAGAACACATTTTGTCCTAAAACTCTTTGTTTATTTTCTTTTCTTTGAGTTGACTCAGAGTTGCCATAAGAAACTTGTTAACTGATAACAAGGAATAATTTTTATGATTAAATAATCTAAAATTTATCTCATGATGAATCAGCTTACTGGGAACACTGAAGTGCATTGGTGAAGATGAATCTATAGTAAAATTCTGTCCAAGGTATGCATGTTGCCTTCTAACAGGATGTAGAAAATATAATTCTGCATCATTTTTATACTGATCTTATTTCTTTCTGAGTTCTTCAGCATACATAGTCTGGACTGACTTGGAGAAGCGGCTCTCCACCATATACTTGCTGCCAGTTTCCTATCTCCGTCTTTTCTGACGATATTTATGCTTTATCTATAGGAAGTCTTGTTCTATATGTATAGCAGTTGATTTCCTCTCACCGGAACAACAAAAAGGAAAAATAGAACTCTGTGCTCTGTTCTTCTCTGAGAGAAAATCAATAAGAAGTCAAAGTCACCACAGCATTGACCTGAATAATTTGGTAATTTACAAATCATATAATAATAAATATTTTTTTAAATCAATAGAAAAGATAAAACATTGTATTTTGATATCGAAGTTGAATGGTTTTATAACAAAGTTATACAGAATATGGCTCATCATACATAGGCTGAAAGTGAAACAAAAGCAAAAAAGAAATGAAATTCTGCAAGAGCTGTTTTGACAGCTGAGGTTTGAGGAAATCCATAACATAAAGTGCTACATTTAGCTTTTCATAATACTGGGGTATTTTATGTTGAACTTTTTTTAAGTATTCCAGGGAAGTCAGAAGAAAGTATTGACTAGCTTTAACTGATGACATGCCCATAAAGTCATCAACAAATATCGGTGTCTAATTCTGAAGTACATGCAGATGTCTAAGGTAATGGATTATAGTGCAGTGGCATTGACAGATATGATTTTTAATGTGTTTATTTAGATGTTAGATACTTTCTGAGAGATTAATAAACTAATTTCTTCCAATCTCATTTTGGTGCAAGTTTAAATGTCAAGACAACATTAATAAAATATTGTTCCCAACTTTTCTGGGGAGCTTTGGGACGTAAAGGTTGTGGCAAACTTGGTAAATGATTTTTCTTGGTGGATATCTCATAAACTTCATACAGCTCTGTTCCTAGAACTCTGAAATAGAGTAACTGATAAATTATTTTCCCTCTCAGTATACACAGAAATATTGTGATTTGTGACAATACTAAGCAAAAAAGCAGAAACAAGAGCATGTGAACATCTCCATCTAAATAATATTTTCCAATAATTTGGATGTGAATTTTCTCACCTACTGTTTACTTCCAAAATCATATGGTCTCTGATCAAATTTTAAGCCAACTACAATGACAGTTTTACCCCTGCTGCTTACTAGGGTTTGTAAGGAATTCTAAAGCATTGTCATTACAGGAAAAATGAACTTCTCTGTTTGTTATTATTATATGGTGGAAATAGCTATGTTAATGCTCAGCCCAGAATATATTCAACAAGGTTTCACTGGCTCACAAGTCTCATTTGTACTCCTGTAAAGGATTATGGGAAAATTATAAAAAAGCATTTTTGAGCCGCCTGATAAGCACACTGGTAGAAAAGAAAAGTAGCAAACCCACTGTCTTTAAAAAAGGCCTCCTCATGACTACATCATAAAAATAATTTGCTCTGACTGACTTAGCAGGGAGTTCGCACCAAATCTCCATGCTCGACCACAAATACTATGGTCCCTTTGGACTCATGTTCATTCTTCTGGAAGAATATGCTATGTTGCACAGGCCCATCACACAGTCACTGTTTCTTGTCCGTGTCGGTGATGATCTGACTGACAGCTGGTGACATATTCTGCATCCATGGGGACAGAAGTATGTTCACACAGGGGTTGCTGATAACCTTTCCTATGAGTACCTCTATAAAAAAGAAGCAAATGTAATGGGATTATATTGATTAAACTAATGACAGAGCTGATGATGAGCTGTAATCTTTAAGAGGTCATTCAGAGGGATAGTCTGCTGCTTAGTTAAAATTATTCAGCAGCCTAGAATTAGCAGGAGCCTTTTATTTTTGTCTCTCTTTTTTTTTTTTTCATTATAGCGTGTGCACAAACCTATGTGATAGAGCTGACGACTGATGATGATGGTAGTAATGATAATAGCTGCTTGATTTTTTTCTTTTGCTTCTATTCACTAGTCCAATGTGCTGAAGACATGCAGTAGACACTAAGACTTCATTAGGAATTTTTGAGATGAATGATTCCTTTTTTCACCTGAAAATACTTTTCATCTGTAGCTCTGATCATGGCTTCATTCTGTAGAGAACTTTAAATAAAAAAGGAAGTTTCATGGCTGGTGTTATTTTTAAAAAGAAACTTTAAAATAATTGACACTTGAGAAACACGGAAAGGTTCCACTATCTGTTGCACATCCCTCTGTTAATATACCTACCATTATTGATGAATCAAAAGAATTCTAACAAGAAAGTAATTATGTTCTGCAGATTACATCAGGATCTACAAGATGGTTTTCATTATGGGGCAATATAAAATGAAGCAGTCTCCCAGAAAAGAAGCAAAAAATTACACATTAAATATTTCTTTAATCACTGACATTGTGTGCTGCACAACACTGAGTATTCTGAATTCTGAACTCTCAGTTTTAAGATCAGAGATGCAGTTCTTGTTTCTCACAAACCCTGTTTATGAACACAAGATCTGCAAAGGTATTGATTTTTAAAACATCCATCAGATTCAACAATCAACCAGGAATGGTTGATTGCTCATTGGTAACTCGTACACAGATTCCCTACTTATACATATGACAGCATGGTATTTATTTTGCATTTCAATGATTAACCATAGACTATGAAGGTCAGAAAAAACAAGAGTGCTGGGTATCTACTGAGAAATCATGTATCACAGTTAAAACATAATATGTTGAATTGACCTTGAAATGAAGAACAGCAGAGGAGATACGGGGTCATTCTCTTTTCACACAAAAAGGGAAATTAACTTTAGGTCATTCCTACCTTCTCGGCCACTGGCTGTTATCCTGGAGGCGACGTGCTTGAGAGATTTTATCAACAATACTTCCTGATTACTACTGGGCAATCCAGAGAACCACATTTATATTGTCCTCAGAGGAATTTTTCCACATGTCCTCCCAGCCAGAGGCTAAAGAACTATAAGAGAAGTTACGGAGGAAAGCTAATTAGAAAAGGGAAAGGAGGATGGAATGGAGCATAAAGATTAAAAAAAAAGAGATCTATAATTTTCAAAGTTGTAATGGTGTATGTCCTTGTGTGTATTTCTAGCTCCTTTCCTCTGATGCCTTATGACATTCTCACACTTTGTGTTACATTACATATTCTATCAGACAGCAAGCTTGGAGGAGTATTATGCCATCATTTTTTTTTCCAGAATGAAATCCTATAGCATGACTTTTTCAAGAAGGACGTTACTGTGAGTTAAAAAATTGGAGACATACAGTACATGCATTTATTAAGGATGCCTAGGTATCATAAAACATAGGATTCAAAACATTTGTGACTAGAATCTGTCACATTTACAGAGGAGAATAACCAAAAAAAAAAAAAAAAAATTAAGGGTGTTATCTGAAAGTTCGTGTCTTCATGAAAGACCTTTCAGCTATCTTATTTTCCTGATGATTAGATTATGACCAAAAAAAAAAGTTAGCTTTTTACCCTATAGATTTCAGCAGTTTTCCAGTACCTTCTGTTAGATTCCTTTGTCACAGGGGACTGACTGGAAGACTACATCCCTTTTCACATAGCTTGTATTTTCTGATATAGATACATACATTGATTGTCTTGGGTGTAATGATCTTAAATATTTGCAGTTCAGGAAACCACAGATGAACTAGTTGTTCAAGTCTTTCTCCATATTAGAGGACAAAAAAGGCACTCGTAGGACACAATTCATTTGACTTGTTCTATGGGTTTATGTTAAGAGGAGATGATTTTTTTCCTCAGAATGAGCACTAATCTCCATTCATCAGTTAATCTGGGTCAGACTGTTTAGAGGAAGACATTGATGACTTCAGTGCTGAAGATGTCTGTATTTGATCAAGTGTATCCAATCCTTGAAAACTAGATAATTTCAACATACAAAGTGAGAAGAAAACTCTATGAACTTTCCTGTCCTTTTTAGGTAGGTGGAACTTAACAAACTCTCATTCTATACCTTTGCTCGTGTTTTTAAAGTATTGCTTTTCCCCTGTAAGCTGCTCAAATTGGAAGTAATTTCTAAAACTCTGTGTAGTTTGGAACCTGCCAGTTATGAAAACGGCTCGGTATAGCTGTTAAGACAGTGCTGTGATGCACTGAACACCACTTTTGTAGGCTGAACAAAACAGACTCTGTGTGGATCCCCATTGCCTTTAGAATTTGCTCTTCTGATAGCTTTTGGAGAAACATACCTGCCTTTAGGGTGAAAAAAATTATTTCCCCCAGGCCTTGGGAGCAGAAATCCAGGTTGATGCTAACACAGAACCACCATCAATGAAAGAGGAATTGGTAAGGAAACTGTTACATGATCTTGACACCTACAAATAAATTTGCCCTGACAATATCTACCCAAAGATGTTAAGAGAGCTGGCTGATGTCATTGCAAGGCCTCTCTCCATAATCTCTGAGAAGTTATGGAAATCTGAGAATGCCCCAAGAAGACTGGAAGAAGACCAATGTCACCCTTGTTTACAATAAGGGCTTAAAGGAGGATCCGGGAATTTATAGGCCCATCAGTCTGACTTTAGTGTCTGGGAGAGTTATAGAATGTGACAAAGTAACAGGTTTATTTGATGTGGAGTGAGCAATGGACTTTGACTACCTGGATTTCTCCAAGGCTTTCCATGCAGTTTCCCACAGCCTTCTCCTAGAGAAACTAGACAAGTGGTCTTCGAAGTGTGTGGGGAACTGGCTGACAGGCCATAGCCAGAGGGTGGTAGTAAATGGTTCCTTTTCAAACTGGCAACCTGTCACGAGCGGGATCCCCCAAAAATAGATATTGGGGCCAACACTGTTTAATGCCTTTGTAAGTGATCTGAATAATAGGATCACGTATACCCTGATGAAGTTTGTTGGTGACACTAAACTGAGTGGGGAAGTGAACACTTTGGAAAGGAGAGCCGCCCTGCAGAATGACCTTCATAGTGGGTCAACAAGAACCTTATGAAGTTCAGCAAGGAAAGGTAGAAGGTCTTGCACCTGGGAAGACATGATACAGCAGTGCAGCACGGGCTGGGATCTACCCATCTGGGGAGCAGCTCTTTGGAAAGAGATATCGGGCTCCTGGTGGACAACAAGCTCAATGTGAGTGAACAGTGTACTGCTGTGGCAAAGAAAGCCAACGGGATGCTGGGCTGTGTCAACAAAGGCATCACCAGCAGAGATAAAGAAGTCATTATCCTGCTCTGCTCAACGCTTGTCAGGCCACATCTGGAATACTGTGTTCAGTTTTGGTCTCTGCTGTATCAAAAAGATGTGGACAGGCTGGAGAGGGTCCAGAGAAGGGTGACAATGATAAAAGTACTGAGAAGCTGCTGTATGAGGGAACACGGAGAGAACTGGACTTGTTCAGCCTTGAGAAAAGAAGGCTTAGGAGAGACCTCATCACCATGTTCCAGTATTTAAAGGGTGGCTACAAAGAAGGTGAAGATTCTCTTTTTACAGGGAGTCACATGGAAAAGACGAAGGGCAACGGGTACAAGTTACCCCAGGGAGATTCTGACTGGGCACAAGACGGACATTTTTCATTGTGAAAATTGGATGAACAGTCATCCATTGGAATAATCTCCCCAGGGAAGTAATGGATTCCCCAACACTGGACACTTTTAAGACTCAGATGGCCAGGGTGCTGGCCATTTGGCTAGACTGTGCTTTTCCCAAGAAAAGTTGGACCAGATGATCCTTGTGGTCCCTTCCAACCTGGGATTCTATGATTCTGTGAATAGTGTTTCTTGTTTTGCTAGACTTTGTTCAAATAACTACTGCTGGGGTTTCTAATGGTGCCTCTAAATGACATTCCCAGCAGGTACACTTGTCTTATTTATTCTTGATAGGGAGAGGGGCACAGGCAATTCATACATTTTTAATTTTTAAAACAAAGTGTTTAGCTGCTGTGGAGATCCACACTATAAAAGTGAATAAAATAGTGTTTTCAAAATTCCTAAAATTCTCTTATTCAAGTGCTGTCCACTGTCATAAAACTCAAGGTGGTAGGTGCTTAATAAAATGAATGACAGGCAATATATTGCAAGTTGCTAGTAGGAGCACTAGTTCTGTAGCACGCACTTCAGTTCAGCCTAAGCCCCATATCTCTGAAGAATGATAATGGAGGAATAAATACAAGATGTTTAAAATGCCAGTTCACTGCAACTGAATAGTCATACCACTGTACATTTTTTATTTTTCATTATTTTCTTTTCCCAAAAGTACTTTTTCAGTTTCTGCATATTACATATACTGTTACCCATAAGCTTCAATATGTGGTGCTAAGATATTATTAATTTCCTAAAGTTTAAATTACGATAACATTTGCCTTCCTTTCTCAGGTAGCTGTAGAGTTGCATTTAAATTAGATATTTGTGATCTATATTTTTAACATTATAAAGAAATCCTTCTGCTACTGTAACTCGATATGTGTGTGAAATTTATAAAAGACACAAAAGCCGCTCAGAACATGAAAACACCTCTTTTGTTTATTGATTATTTTTTCCCAACTGAAGATAAAATTATAAACTTTACAGCATAATTCTTTTCAAATTTAAGTAAAACTCAAATATTGTGTAAAAGTTATACCAGTGCACTAGCTAGTGGCATGTTTCTTAAGATAAAGTTCTCTGTAGGTGTCTGTGTGTGCATACACATAGAGTGAAAACACCTTTTCACATGCACTGGTAGACCACCTGGATGCAGATTACCAAGTGCTGAAAAAACAGCAAAGTAACTTTTTTTCCTTTATTTTTTCATTTCTGTTATAATTTTGAAAAGCAGTTTTGTTTTATCTAGTAAGGACTGTCATTCCACAAAAACCTATGACAACCTTCATAGGTTTGAAAAAATCTGTATCGAGATTAAAATATTATTTCTGCAAACAAACCCCAACCACATTATTTTAGCAGAAGATCACATCTGAACTAAAGGCATTGGTCTCATACAAACACCAGCTGACTCTTGTACCTTAGATAAAGCTGGAGGTGTATGAGGAGTCTTTCATATTTACAAAGTACTGGCATCTCAGTGCTGAGAAGAGGATAGGTCTGACAGATTTTTATCTTTTTTCCC
Source organism: Pampusana beccarii (assembly GCA_013399365.1). Classification (NCBI taxonomy): domain Eukaryota; kingdom Metazoa; phylum Chordata; class Aves; order Columbiformes; family Columbidae; genus Pampusana; species Pampusana beccarii. Next base: position 45,162 of record VWYH01009492.1, read on the forward strand.
TGATGTGCCACTGGTCTATTTGCCCATGGTTGACCTTCCCATGAACTAATCAGAAGAACTAAGTGGAAGAGGAAATTTATATCCTTCTAACTGAAAATGGTAGCTGCTTCTTGTATGTCTTTGGACAATTTTCTTTGAACAGTTCACAGTACAGTATGGCAAGTTTCATCTACGTAGTAGCATTAAAAGTGCACTGAGATCACACTGGATAGGAGAATTATAAAACTCCATTGTACCGTTTCGTTGATCGATCTGTATATAATTTTCAAAAGCAGAAAATTAATAGCGTATCTGTAATCTATATGTGTATATTTAGACAGAAAACTGAGCTTTATTTTTTCTCTTCAGAAAAAAAGTGTTTCTAGAACTGATGTGAAATTTTGAAATCTACTAAAACAGACACTTAATGAAATAAGCCATGCTATTTAGTGTCCAGAACCCTTTTCAGAATGCATATAATGGATCTCTGAGAGTGTAGCAGACACTCAGTTGCATTTGTAAAGCATGGAGCAAGTGATATCATCATGTAGCTCATACCAATCAAATATTATTTAAAGTACAATAAATCAGAACAAAATTACATGTCAGGTATTCAAAGGTTATGAGCAATAGAATTGCAGTACAAAGTCATTGGCAGGAGGAGAAAATCACTACTGCAATCACACCGCAATTATCCAGTTCTAGACTTCTTTATACGAAAAGTGGAATTGTAACAGCTTAACGAAGCAGTGATAGTAATTGTAAGCTGTATTTTTGTCTTCTTCAGATTTGAATTTGCTAGGATGCTTTTGAGAGGCCAAAGGAACAAAATTAACAAGTGACTAAACACCACCTTATGTTACTGTATCGGAAAACATCTGTCATGATGTCTAAATCCGTATCATTTAGTTAGAATAAAATCATCAGTGTACAAAATACAGTAAAAACTATTCTATTATTTTCTTTTTTAATGACATTTGGAGTAAATCCAGGCAAATGACATGGGAATTTTCACTTAGAATCAGAATACTTCAAAAAGGTTTCTGCTCTGGAACAGTTTCTCCCTCCTTTGCACGTCCCTTTCACTCCTCCCTCTCTTTGTCCTTCCGTGTTTTGTTCTTTCTTTATCTCTCTCCCACTTCCTCCGTGGGTAATACAGAGCACCAAGGAGACTTTCAAACGACTCTTACAGTAGAATACTGTTAATATGCCCCTTTCCATGCAAATTCAGAAAATATATTTTTAGATTATTAGCACTAACTAAAGTAGAATAAGATACTGCATGAGGCAAAAATGTATTCTTCATGCAAATAAAAGAGATAAGTACCTCTGATTACCATGACATAATCAGGGAAAATTTGGCTCTCTCTCCAGCAGAAAGTACCTTCTTGATGAATTATGATTCTATTTGGTTATGTGGAGAGCTGGACTAAAACCAAACAAAATGCCGATGGTTCATTTTTATCCTAAATCCCTGAAGTTTAAGATAGGCCAAAATTCATTACTCTAAGATATTCTGAATGGTACCTTTGTCTCAAGTGCGTAAACTAATATACATGGAGAAGAATCCGTAAATGAGTTCATCAGAAGTCTAGAGACCTATTATGTGGGAAATCACAAAATGATTTTTGAAGTCATAAAAGCCCTTAAATGTACTGTAAATTTATTGTAAATACTGTCTGGTTGATCTTGAAGTCTTTTGGCAGGGAAAATTCTCCTTGATGCCAATGGGAGTTTTGCCATTATCAGAATTTCAAAGACGAGATCTTTTATAAACACCCTAGCAGTCTAAAACATTACATTTTATTATCTCCATGAGAACTATATTCCTTGTAAACTTAATCATAGTGAATAAATTTGTTCCTGACTTGAGGCTCTGAGAAATGTAACGCAGCTATAAGACCATATCTGAGCCTTACTTATGTTTACAAGTAAGCAGCTGGGTGTACTCTTTGTGCCTTGTTGGTTCATTGGCTGCCACCTACCTGCCTAGCTGTCTGCCAGTATGTGGGTGCATTTGGTTCTGTGGGAACTGTGGCCCTATAAGTAATTAATTGGGAAAGTGAAAACTCATGAGCTTACCTTAGATAATTTAACTTGTTAGTGCAGCAACTGTTTTTCTTTGTATTAGGATAACTTAATTCTGTGAAGTTTCTAGCCAGGCTTGTGTGATGCACAAAAGACTGTCACAAAGATTTCTGTTTCATGTAAAAACTTGCCGTGTGCCAAGCAATATCTTCAAACCCATGAGGCACAGGAAAACAGCCATGCTTGCAAATGTATCTTAATATGTCACTCTCTGTCCCCTGCTGCTCAGTGAAAATGATTTATTTCCATGCTTACTGTGAATTTCGGTGTATAAAAGGAATGTGTTTCTCTTATTCAGCTGTTAACTGCAACTACATTTGCTGAGTTAGAATGAAAAACTATAGTAGAAGCTAAACATTAGGGGCCAAACCCAAAGAAGGACATTAAATGCACAAGAACCTACAGGCTCCATAGTCCTGATTGGAAGTTTGTTATTTAGTCAACTCAGATATATTATAAACAATTTTATTATTCAGTGTTAGGACAGATATGCTTGTTAAGCACGCTGAATTAACAGACATCAAACTGGGTAAAGAGCTTGGCAATGTACTGTATAATGGCAAACATTTGCAGTACTTACAGTAACCAAACCCATAGCACAGCAATCTTCCTGTGTCTCATTTCCTAGTCATTTCTAATACTGTCACATGGAATACTTCACAAAACCTCATTTCCCTGTGCTGTGTAGCTGCTGTGAAATGAGCCACTTACCCTCAAAAATAACTGTTGAAGGTTGTCAGAAGGCAATTTGATCAGCTACCAATGCTCTCTATGCCATAATAAAGTAGCAATGTTGTCATTGCAACCCAGTTTTTACAGAACGTAGAGGTGTAGCTTTTTGAACTGTGTTCTGGTCAACTGAGGATGACTGGACTAGATCAGTTCTTGTAAAGTAAATTCCAAAAGAAAACGAAGTATAACAGAAAATATTCTGATGTTTCAAAAGGTCTTTTCTCCTAGACAAGCTCCAAACAAATATTCCATTATGCTTCTGATGTAGCAAGTTGTTTTGGTTTTGGTTTTGTTTCTTTCCTTGGGGTAATACGTGGGAAAGAAAAAAAAAAAAAAAGTAGTATCCAAACACTAAAAGCTGTGACTACTTGTTGTGGAATATTAAGTATATCTATCATAATGCATGCCTAAATATCTCAGCACCCTGACCAAATGGTATTGTTTGATGGTTACAGATTATCAATACTAGTATAATTATACTATACAGAATCAATTTTTGCTTGTATTTAGAAATGGAAACTTGTGCTATTTTTTCTCCATTCGATCACTGGAGTAAGATGATTCTGCATAATTCGAAAGTTGATACATTTTATACTGTCTGTGTTGCTGATGAAAATGTATGCATTATACACACATATATTAAATTGCATTACATACACAAACAGGTAATTGCATACAGGAAGTAATCCAACACTCTCTGTGGAAAACTCACATTGATTTTAAATGTGTACTAAAAGTCAATGAGCAGTGAAAGGATAACACAAGTAATTTGAACCTCCAGAGTCCCTTTAATTGGTTGCTTCTTCTGGTTGACATCCTTGGTTGTTCAACACAGGAGACACTGAGCAAAACATTGACCGAAACCTCTTCACATGAGTTTCATAGTGGAACTGAAAAAGAGATTGTCAGTTTATTGGAAGAAATAACTTTTCAAAGAAGATAACTGTTTGCTATAGAGAAGACAGAAGGAAATGTGACATCAGTGGTAGTATGGTCCAACAAACTTGGTTGAAAAGTAAATGTTGTTGTGAGTAAAGAGCCCTTCAGGACTACCAAAGGTCTGTCCTGGTGTCTGTATTACTGGGAAATTTCCATTAAGTTGCAATACCTGTAGATTACTGTAGTACAATCAAAACAAGGTATCCAGTATATTTTTGAAATTACAGTTTGTCTGTCAAATTCAGGGAGTTTGCTCAGCTCTATCCAGGGAACACCAAGCACCGTTGTGTTAGTGCTTCAGATCTGTTGTTCTTCCTGACACCCCTGTCTAAAAGACTCTCCCAGGTGGATATTAAGCTGTGAACTCTTCTCATTCTCTGACCTATGGTAATATTTCTGGAACTGTTTACTGTGCAGCATTGAGCTCTGAATCCAGAAATCTGCAATGAGTGCCTTCATTTCTAAGCTAAATTTATGTGTTTATCTCTATGCTAGAAAAGAATATTTGCTACAGTGTTTGCAAATATTTCTGGAGTTCTAGAAGGAATCTCTTTATTGATTCGGCTTTATTTTAATGATTATTCACAAGAAACATTAGACTGAAACACAAGGAGCTTAAACTAGCATACTTTAACAGAAATTCAATTCCCTGCCATCGAAAAGAGTTTTTTTTCTATACAAACTAAGTGGGACAGAATTGAAGTTAAAACAGTTATTTTGCTTTGATGTTTGTATTTAAATCCTGTTTATCTAGATTATGTCACTGTAGTGCCTGGTCTTTGAGCTTTCAGTAAGCCTCTGTATATGCACGTGTACACACGAAGATCTTTCTATAAAATTTCTCTGAATGTATGTGTTTATGTATGCATTGAGATCTGTGTACACTTATATATGGTTATATATACTGTTAAATTAATTTCAGTGTAATACATGTGGGCATTTTTTACAGGTTTGGATACTACAATTTTTGAAATTGTCATGACTCAATCAACAGGCTTCTTCAGCACTCACAACCTGGATACTTTGTCATTATCTCTTTTTTATTTGTAAAATAAAAATAGATAGTTTTAATATAAATTAGTTCATTTCAAAATCCAGTGGATGAGTCTTTGTATCCTGTGTACTTTTTTGATCTTCATCACATGTATATAAAGAGAAAAATGTCAATAATAATCTCTTTCTTATCTGGTCTGTAGCTTGTTTCTATTGTTTTCGTTGTTTGGTTGTGGTTTTGGTTTGGTTTGGTTTTGATTTGTTTGTTGTTTGGTTTCTGTTTTGTTTCTTTTTTTTTTTTTTTCCTTGGGTGGGGGAAGGAGGCTGGAGGTTGCTTCCCTTTTTGTTGCTATATGAAACATATATATTTAAGAAACTTAAAGGAAATCTAAAAAAGAAACAATTACTCTTGCATTACTTATACAAATATATACACACATGACAGTAATTCTACTTCACAGTTTGGTGTCCAGATACTGTCAGATATTTCACATGAACTTTATTCCATTGGTCAAGAGTTTCAGAGCCTCACTCAGATGTAATGCCTTGGGAGGTCAGGATCATGCAGGGAAAGACAATTTTTCTGCCAGTTAGTGCCAATGCTGTAGAGACTCCTAATACTAGAGGAGAATCCTTGATTTGTTCTCTGAATTTCATGAGGAGATAATGGACCACTGGGGTGATGTGCTCATCATGACCTCTGCTGCTAAGCAGATGAGCTAACATGGCCTGTAATACTTGAAGGTTTTTCAGGTTGCACTGTGCTTGATTCAGGGCAGCATCTTGAAGCTGGGTTTCTATATCTCAGTGTATGCATCCTACTGCAGTATTTTTTTTTTCTTTAAAGAACTTTTTCAGTTTTATTGATAACTAAGTATTCAAAAGCTTGCTACATGACAAATATGAAATGGAAGACCTAGAATAAAGTTTCTGGTTCAGATTAGCTGGAAAAACAAATTGAAAAGATTTCAGTACATCCTAAATTTGTATCCTAATCTTCAAGCTAAAGTGTCAGCCATTGACTGGACCAAATGAGGACAAAAGGATCACATTGCACGCCTTTTTGTCGTTTGTACAAATGTACAAACAGATCACAGTTCAAAACACTCCTAATATGGTGAATGAAAAGTCAGGTGTGTTGGAGGATGGCAATCCAAATAACCTATAACCAGAAATCAGCAAAAGAAAATGCTAAACAGAAGGATATTTATGAGTATTTCCCCATGGTTATTTGTCCAAGACTGGCTTTCCTGCAGGCATCTTCTAACGTTCAGGATATGAATAGTGAAAAAAAATTATTAGCAATAAAAGTAATATTTACCCAACCAGATACAATTTAATGCATTATTACCCTGTTATAATAACTTTAAAAAAAAATATTTTAAGATGCAGCTAATTGCATCCTTAAATAGATTTTCTAAAACATGAAAAATGAATTGCAGCCCATTATTCTACATTGACTACAGGGATAACCAGGTAAAAATGTTTATATTAAAAATATCTAAATTTAGAATCAATATGTACTTCCTGGTCAGAGGGTACAGGATATGCTGGACATATGTGAAAGAATATCAAACAGAAGTGTGTTCCTTGGACCACAATATGTCTCTGCATATGTCTGCTATTTGAAAAATAGATGCAATCATAGTCTTTTTTATCTTGCTCACAAAACAAATAAGAGAAACTAACAAGGCCAGGATTAAATAAGGGCATTTTGAGATATGAACTCGTTCTTCTTGACTGTCACAAGAAAAAGCTACTCAGTTTGAATAGTTTAACCAAAATCAGGAGCAAAACAGTTTATAATTTTATTGATGTCACATAATTAACTAGCAATCAGTGAGCTATACATTCCAGATCAATATCAGTAATGCAAAAGACAAACCACAATTCTAGATGCTTACAAAATGTCAACAAGCACCTACACATTTCTAAACACTCTTTAACCAAAACCCTCTAAATTTTAATCCTCCTCCTACAGTTCCTCTGCTCCCCATTCAGAGGTTACTGGCACCCCTCCCCAGCAGTGCTGATTCCTTACTTTGTCACACCCTGTGGGAGATGTGAGCCCTCCAGCTCTGTGTGGGGAAGCCCCTAACAAGGTCACCACACCCATCAGTGGTGGGACCTGGGTGCTGACACCCCACTGCCAGGTGCAAGCTGATCCCAGTGTCCCATGGGGTAGCTGAGCTGCCTGGTCTGGGCTGAGGTTGGGGTGCTGTGGGGCCACCTTGGCAGGTACAAGCCCAGTGTGATTGATGCTGCTTCTTCTCCAAGGTCTTTCCCTCCTGTAATTAATTTGCATGGGTTTTTTTGTTTGGTTAGGTTTTTTAGTTTTTTAGCATACTTACTGCAGATCGCCTTCTTCTTTGCCTCAATAGTCTCTGAAAATTGTTGGATAGTGTTTAATCCAGCTGATCACTGCCTTCCTGCCTAACATCAGTAGTTTAGAGTGAGTGGTCGTCTTCCTTCTTAACTTTATATTTTTTTGACAAACAACATTCAGACAGTTTTGTCTATTCAATCCCCACACACACTGTGTACACTCATATTCTTAACAGGTGGTGTTATCCAGGCTATTGGCCAAGGGTGGCCACGCTGATTTAGTACGCTAATCATCTCAGCCATGTTTTTTACAAGAAAGACAACATCTGCTGTATTTTGTAAGTAGAATAGATTTTGCAGAAAGCCCGATCCATGAGCACTAGATTTACTATAATGCGGTTACTGGATCAGTCACAGTAAGAACAAACACTCATGTATCACTAATTTCTGTGTTTTGGGGGCTGCGTAGGTATGGTCTCCAGCTTGCTTTCAGGTCATGTGGAAATCTGCAAGAAGATTCAGTTTTCCTCATAAATTTAGATACCTCCAAAGTTGGTGACATTTAAGGCAGGATTTTATTTTTAATCAGAATTTTGTAATTAGGAAGTTAGGCCTATACTGACACATACATTTAAGACCCTGATTCCCAAAGATATACTCCATACCTGATTTTATTTATTTTGATTTTAAAGTTAGCTGATATCCATTTAGTGTGGTGAGCTCTGGCTCTCTTCCTTTAAAGGGCAACTTCAATAGGCAGGACAGGACACCTCTGAGAGTCGTTGGGGTGGATACCTCAGAGTATTCAGCTTCCCAGTCTGATGAAAGCTGCTTCACCCACATACCAATTAGTTGTCCCATTCAATAGGAAAGCTTAGCTCTGATAAATCAGATCTCTCCAGAGGCAAATTGAACACAAGCCAAGACCACTTGTGGTTACAGCAAGGACATGCATTTTCACTGTGAAAATAATAATACACAAAATGTAAAATGCAATTATCTAGAAACTCTCTTTTTAGAATGAAAAAAATGTTCAAATATGTCTCTTTCAGGAGGTAAATAGTCCATTTTAACAAGATCTACTGTAATAATTTAAGGTGTTAATAACATGCTTGATTTTTTGGAGCACACATATTTAGGATGTAATTCTAAAAGAAAGTAGCGCATGAACTTAAAGAAGAACCAGAACCTGCATCTAGCCTGGGCAAGAGGGTAGGTGACACCGCGTATCTGGGAATCCTGGCCTTTTGATATTCTAAATTCAGTAACCTACCTGTCAGGGAGGTTCCTTTTCCCTGCCTGTCCCATAGCAGGGACACAGATAAGGATTCTGGGTAAGCTAAAGCAGTCTATTCCCGAACACTACTCAAACACATTGCATTCTCTTCCATCGCTGAGAGACTGAGTATGCAGGAAAATGAGATGCTGTGGTAACCTCAAGCACTCACTCTAAAATAGAGCTGTGATGTGGATGGCACAGGTTACCTGAACTGGAGATTCAGGAATTGTTCCCACAAGCACCACTTTAGAAGCGGACCTTCAAAGTGAATTCTGCAGGTGAATAACAATTAACTTTTCTTCAGGAGGAAGTCCATGGTCTAGACACCTCAGTACACAAGACATCTGAATAGGGCTAACAGATGTGACCCAGGATGTGTGCAAGATTTGTACACTTCTGGAGCAGAAGCAAGTAGGATACATAAAGAAATCCCTCCATAGGTATCTAAATAACTACATTATTTGGGGAATGGTTACACTAGTTCCTCAAGAATTATTCCAAAGTGCTATGTAAAAAACCCCTAAAATTTATAGGAGCACTAGTAACTGAAAAATTAACAAGGCATCAATGATAGATTTTTACACACTTTCTGTAATTCTGTTTCCTTTAAGAATTATGAAAATAGCTTAGAAATGGTATTTGCAAGTATCTAAACTTCAAACAGATACTGGCAATTATACGGAGAACTCATGAGGTTGTTCTAGCATTCCTAATTATTGTCATTAGAGCTCTTTTAACTTGATTTCATACACCACTAATGACCTTTGCAGTTTCTAAAAATCCTATTTAAGAATTTCTTTTTGGTCATGTTCATTATGCTTTTTGTGCAGCATTTCAGCTACAGTATCTTAACCTCTGCCTACCTGAAATCTACCATTCAAGAGTTTGAACAAACTGATGAAAAAAAAAAGTTCTGTAACTGCAAATCACATTACTTTTTTTTCAGAGAAGACTTGTGTAATGTTGTCCTCTTCTCTTCTCTTCGCTTCGTTTCGTTACGTTTTGCTCCATCTGAAAAATTAAGCTACTTCTATTTCTATATAAAGCTTTTATTATTAAAAAAATAGAAAATATACCTTCTACTTTGTACTGCTAAATATTTTACAGCTATTTCTAAGTAGAAATACTAAGAGTTAGTTTTGAATCATCTGCACTGTATATGCTGGCAACCTATATTTTATTAAATGAAACATTTACGACAATCTTCTCTGTAACAGAGGGCAAATAGCACTGAACAAACCACACCCACTCTTTAAAAATCTCATGTGTCTTTCGAAATTGAGTTATTGCCTACTGTCTATGGTCTCTCGTTCAGGTTAATTGGCAAGTTATGTTTGTGAATTGTTCATCAGCATACTGCTTGACTCAAGCCAAGAAGATGGCTGAGATTCTACTAAAAAAGTAAGAGTACTTTGTATAGACATATATATAAACACACATATATATAGACACACACATATATATTGTATAGACATATGTGTATGTATATGCATACTGTATGAAAGATTTTTTCAAATCTTGGTGATGCTCCACAGCTCTCTTTAATTTGCTGGTAAAATAATTATATCTCAATCCAGCACAAAGTAAAAAATGTTAGCTTTAAACTAAAGCTACTTGCATCTGGTAGAGGCAAAAATTTGATCATGGCGCCATGGTGTCAAAAACAGGAAATGTTTTTAACAAGCCTGAACGAATCCTTTGCTCAATCTGTGTCACAGATATTCCACTTCAAGAAGTGTCTGTCTGTCCATTTTTTGAGAAGGTTATCTCTTGTCTCTTAAGATCTTCTCAGTAGTCAGACTACAACTATGCCAATAGGAAAAGGGCATGGGTCTTATATAGACTTCATAAGCTTTTAGACATATCTATCATGCAGAATTTCTTTGGTTGTTTCCTTCAGATTCCATTTCTAAAAGTTCTAAGCAGTTTTTAGTTACATTATTATCATTTTTATTTCTAAAAATACTTTTGAGCTTTCAGATTGGTAAATACTGATGTATTTTGACTCTATTTTTGACCTTTAAATTCTGAATTAATGTCTAGCCCATCTGTTATTACAACCTAAGAACATCAAATTCTAAACATGTTGTTATTAGACCTCATTAGAAAAACTTACATAGACTTGTTTTCTCTTTGAAAATGTTTCAACTAAAAATCAAACTGCTTTCCAAAATCATGTCAAGTTTAGCGACATTTTATTTTGGCAGAAAATGTAAGAAAAAAATATGTGTAAAAATTAGGATATTTAATATTTTAAGGACTGCCTCCTCTATGAAAAAAAAAAGTCAGAAAAAGTTGGGAGGCTGATTCAGCTTCAGCTTTAAGGAAGAATTATCTTCATTTTTCCAGTAAAGTGAATATGGATTTAACTCTCTAATGCTTTCTGTTATCAGAGCAGAAAACAGATCAAAACCAGGTCCTGGAATGTAAAGAAAATAATATGTAATGGTTGAGGCAGGTTGGAATAAAGTAATAAAACAAAATAGAATCAAATAAAATCAAATTAAATAATAAAATAAAATTGATACTAAACCTACATCTAACCTACTTTGCCTTTGCAGGGCAAGTTCTGTCCTCCAGTCTTATTTTCAGTTCAACTTTAAATTACTTCTTGTGTTATCAGTATCTTTGTATAGTCCTTTTTTCCTTACAGATGTCCTGTAATGCTTCATTGCATGTCTTCTCCCTGCATTTCTCAAGGGATTCCTGGTATAATATTCATCATGCATATCTTTAGATGTCCATATAGCAGATGTCTGAGTTAAGCATTCATTTTAGGCTTCCATTATAGTCAATCATGAGAAATAGCCATTCGCAGCCATTATTTCTCTGACCTGTTTCAGCTGTCTACTTTGTGATGAAATGAATCATGCCCAGATAGCTTTTAACTCCCTCTATAAACTCTGAAGAGAATCCAGGCTGGCTAACTCACATGAAGACAGCTGAGGTTCAATCCAGTCACCCTCCAACAGCTAAAGAGTCTTCTTTGGGGTGTCCTAATGTAGCTTGTCTGTCCTCCAGTTGTCACTCCAGAGGAGAATGGATCTCCCATCGGTGCTGTGTCAAGTCTTCCAGCCTGGTGTGGAAGTTTTAGAGGCTCTCACATGGCACTAGATGATTTTGTTAATGTAGCATAATCCTTCCTCAGATATGTATCTGTTAGGTTTAAACTGTCCTGTTATAGTCAGTAGCAAATTGAAGTTTCACTTCAGTCACCATTTGGATGCCTTTTGAGCTGCTCTAGAGCATCTAAGACATCTATTTAACACTGTCGTTTATGACATAGGGACTAAAAGAGATCCACGATCTCCTGGGTAGAAAACCTGAGGTATCTGAGATATGCCAGGTTATGGTAAAGAGCATTAGATATAAATATATGAGCAACTGAACCGAGCCTTCAGTCAATACAGTGAAAAGATCAATTCAGTTTATGCTACACCAAACATGCGCTTTGAGACAGACAAAATTTGCTTTGATCTTCACAGACCCCAGTGCAAGAGGCTTGTTTGTGCTTCATGGATGTACTAGGGGATTCAACATCATCTCTGTCTGTCACTTTAGAAGGTCTTTGATATGTCCTGTGTCATACCTACATGTATCTAGATATTTTCGGTTAAATATTTGTAGGAGTAGTCAGCATGAGTTTACCAAAGGGAAATCATGTTTGATCAACCTGATGGTATGACTGGCTGGGTAGATGAGGGAAGAGCAGTGGATGTTGTCTACCTTGACTTCAGCAAGGCTTTTGACACCATCTCTCATAACATCCTCATGGGCAAGCTTAGGAAGTGTTGTTGGATGAATGCATGGTGAGATGGATCATGAACTGCCTGGATGGCAGAGCTAAGAGGGTTGTGACCAATGGTGCAATATCTGGTTGGAGACCTGTAGTTAGTGTGGTTCCCCAGGGGTCAGTGTTAGGTCCAGTCCTGTTCTATCTGTTCATCAATGACTTGGATGAAGAGACTGAATGTACCCTCAGCAAGTTTGCTGATGATACCAAACTGGGAGGAAGGGCTGACACACCAGAAGGCTGTGCTGCCATTCAGCGAGGCCTGGACAGGCTGGAGGACTGGGCAGGAGAAGAACCCAATGGAGTTCAACAAGGGTAAGTGTAGGGTCCTGCACCTGGGGAGGAATAACCCCAGGCACCAGCACAGGTTCAGGGCAGACCTGCTGGAAAGCAGCACTGCAGAGAAGGACTTGCGAGTTCTGGTCGACAACAGGTTGACCACGAGTCAGCAATGTGCCCTTGTGGCCAAGAAGGCCAGCGGTATCCTGGGGTGCACTAGGTATGACCAGCAGGATGAGGGAGATTATCCTCCCCCTCTACTCTGCCCTGGTGAGGAAGTATCTGGAGTACTGTGTCCAGTATGGGCTCCCCAGTTTAAGAAGGACAAGGAGCTACTGGAGGGAGTCCAGTGGCGGGCTACAAAGACGAATAGGGGACTGGAGCATTTTATGAGAAGAGATTGACAGCGCTGGGTCTGTTCAGCCTGGAGAAGAGATGGTTAAACAGGGATCTTATCAATGTTCATAAATATCTCAAGGGTAGATATCAAGAGGATGGGACCAGACTCCTTTCAGTGGTACTCAACGACAGGATGAGGGGCAATGGGCACACACTGAAGCACAGGAGGTTCCATCTGAATATGAGGAAAACATTGTTTACTTTGAGGGTGACAGAGCGCTGGAACAGGCTGCCCAGAGGGGTTGTGGAGTCTTCTCTGGAGACATTCAAAACCCACCTGGACACAATCCTGTGCAAGCTACTCTAGGTGTACCTGCTTTAGCAGGTGGATTGGACTAGATGATCTCCAAAGGTCCTTTCCAACCCCAGCCATTCTGTGATTCTGTTTATGAATCTAGTCCTAGATGTCTGAATCAACAACTGAACCAAGTCATAGGATTCTGTTCATTTGAACATGAGCCTAAACAAAAAGCTTAGATGTAAACCTACATAGCTGACACACAGAGCAGACAAGATACATTTGTGCTGAAATTTGGTGCGATTAATTACATCCCAGTCCCTACATGTGCTGAAACTCTGTCTGTAATTCATATACTGTCTGCATCACCTAGTGCTCTGTAACCTTTATTGTGTCAATGTCCTCTATTGCTCTGTAAGAAGGAACAGTTTCCATCCATTTTCCTCTGAAGATCAGAATATCACACATGATTAAGAGGACAGCAAGAAAGATAAAGCAGATAGGCAGCCTTACTTCCTGCTGAAGCAGAACTTTTTACCAAAACATAACAAAATAGCCAAAAAAGGAACACGTCGTTTTATCAAACAAAACAGTAGTTTTATAAGAATTATAAAATGATGTCAAATAAGTAAATGTGTTTCCTCAAGAATCTTTTCCTTCATAAAAGAAAAAAAAAAAAAAAAGACTTTTGCAAGACATTCCAAATTTAAATCTATCTTTAAACAGTTTTTATAACTAAATCAACTGGAATCTCTTTGTGAACCTACTTCACTTTTCAATCTGCAAAGAATTTCCCATACAACATTTCTCTGTTGTGCTGGTACTGAATGAAAATTTTTCATTTTTCTGAAACAAACCCACAGTTAGCTGTTTCTAATAATCGTGTCTTGAGAAAGTGCTACCTTGATCTGGTGTCCCTTTTACTGAAAAGAATTAAAATGAGATTGTGTTTGTTTTCCACAGGATATTGTTAGATTAGAGAATCTTCATAATATATGGACTAGATTTCCTCATTCTTGTGTGCCATTATCATTTTCTCAACCTTCTTCATGTATCTTATTATTTTCTTGTTGAAGGACAAATATAGGCAGCAAATAGATAACCAAAATTCCAGACAAATTGGATGTTGAAACAAACCAAAAGTCTAGGCAATATCTGTGCTCAGATCTTAGGCTGAAAGTCAAGAAATCAGAGACTGGATTCGAATTAAAAATAGGTAGGTTAAAAGGTGAATGACAGTCAGGTAGACGGATGTGAGAAGCTGAGAAAGAACCAAGACTAAGGCAAGGGAAATAGGGAAGGGATCAGAGTTAAGGCAACAAGGAGTTTGGGCTGAACTTCAGTGAAGTGTCACATTGAACAGCAACATCATCTGAAGGGGCAGAGGCACGGGATTAACCACTGGTCTAGTGGTAAAAAAGATGAAGATTTCTTAATAAATTTGACCTTTCATGAAAGGAGGAATTGTGAACAGTTGAATTGGGAACAGTTTGAAAGAAGTAGAAGAGCAACACTGTGAAAGAAGAGACCTAAAAAGCACTTGTACTCTTTTGGTAATTACGGTGGCCATGCTTCCTCTTGGTCCTTGAACATCTAGGATTTCAGGTACCCGGTGCTGAGAGGTTATTATTCAATTAATAAACTAGTATTTTCCAGTAAAAGAAAAAAAAAATACTTATTACCAAAACAAGTGGTCAAAGACACAAAGGTATACCGTTGAAAACTCAATTGTGTGTTTTAATTTGGTATTGAAAGTCAAAGAGGCTTTTTTAAACTATTATTTTTTCAATTGAGTAGTAACTACTTTGTTTTAAAAGTAAGATATTTACACTGACCACATTTCATCAGAAAAGTAATACTTCATTGTCTTAACAGAACACTGCAGAACATGTCTTACAGTTTCATAATTAGGTATAACAGTGACAGTAAACTAGATAATTTCATTTTGCAACAATAATAAGCACAAGTAACATGAAAAAGGGATTTTATCATTGTTATATTTTCATTTCATTATCAAAATGGTTATTACCTACTTAGTAATTAACTAATGAGTCTTGAAGAAGAGATTGATGAAATAAGATGAAAAATAAAAGGGGTTTCATTCAAGTTGTAAAACTGTTTTTCTGTTCCTTTAAGGAAGATATGAAGAAGCCTTACAGAATATATAACATCACAAAGCTCACAGCTCATCAAGTTAGTCATGATTAGAATTGTTAGATAGATGCCACACAGGTCAGTGCCTAGGAGAAAGATGGAATCAAGTAGCTTCACAAATTGTTACTGGACTTAACAATTTTGCAACAGGGCCAGAATCCTCCTTTTTCTTACATCACGTTTTCCCTCACAACAATCTTTCTCTGAGTCCCAAGAGAAAAAAACCTCATCTTCTCTTGCTAACTAATCAGATTCTACCAATGCAATCAGGCCTTGCTCCCCATAAATAGTACCTCAGAAAAGATTATTCCACTATGCAGTGATATTTCTGTGATTTGCTGGTCTTGAGAGTGCTGAGATCAAATTGGTTTACGTGCTTGGTTAATTTTCTAAAATGTAAGGTCAATATCTTACCACAATAGATTGACCCAATATAAGTTTGAATAGAAAACGAAATGTACTCCTGGGGTGATAATATCTCATTCCTCTACAGCTTCTGGGACATGTACCTTTTTTCGGTGGTATTTATATGATTATGTGTGAGTTCATGTCAGGCTGTATACAATGCCCAAAATAGATTTTTTTTTTTTTTTTTTTCCTAAGATATGATGAATACATCTGGAAATTACACAAGAGACAGTAAACCTGAAGGGGGAAGACACTTCTCAAGAAAACAACTTAATTACATATCACAACTAATTAAGACACACCTGTCAACATTTTGGTTTTTATATAAGAAATATGGCGCAATGGACTTATTCCACTGTGGCAGCTGTCTGTAATGGTACTGTGTTTCTGAACTGAAAAGTGGGGAACAAGTAGCTCGGGGATTTATGAAATCATCTCTCACACAAGAGATTACTTTTAGCTAATCATCTTGTAGATTCATTTGCTTGTACTCTGGAAATGATCTTTTAAAAAAAATGAAATCGGCAGTGCAAACAAAATTTGCATCTCGGAAAAATTCTGCTTGACTCATTTTTTCCAGTTGTTCAGGACCATGAATTGAAATGGTTCGTTATAGCTACTTTCTTCACAGCATTTCTCTCTCACCACAAAGAACCCCACTCCATTGCTGGACATAGGTGAGTCTGAATGGAAGTCCTTTTCAAACAGCAACTAAGTATTCAGCTGGAACCTCCTTTTTTGCTACTCACAAGTAGTATTGACCTAGGTACCAAGAAGGAAATGTAGTCTACAATTCATGAGTTATTAATTCTTACTCATTTTCTTTATTTTTTTGTTATTACAATGTTTCAGCTTTTCTGTGGGTCCTTGTAAAATTGCACTGTATTTTCTCTCAGTAACTGCATTGACTTAAAGTGCTGTATCAAAGCAATACTGTTGCCATGACACATGTCCAAACGGTACAAGGGAATGGGAGGAGTCATAGAGCTCTACACCTTTGAAAGACAGTGATTTTCAAACTCTGCTGTTTGGTCCATTCAGGGAGGATTCAGAAGATGCCATTGGCTGGTAGAGATCTGTGTGATGAATTCAGTGGTCCCTGCTCCAACCTCTTGACCCTTCTTGCCACTGATAGAGGCCCCTGAAGGAAGATTCCTTAAGCTGTACTCAAGTGTTTCCACTAAGTAACAGAGACAGTAGGATGTGCTCTTGTTCCTTCAAAGGTACCCAGCCTAGAGAAATACTGATCTCCGGAAAGCGATAAAAAGAGAAGTACTAGAGCTTAGTTCAGTTACAAAAAGGAAAAGGAAAAGCCATACCTTAGAAAACACTTCCCGGTCTGCTGTTCCAGAAGGGGGTCCTATAGATCTTGTTGTCATATCTGCCACCCCATGCATGTTATTTTCATTGTAGAAGGTACAACAGTTGGTGGCTAGTCTTGAACAATTCAGTTCTGCCTCTAGTCAAAGTAATGAACAGAGTTTGGAGAGCTAAGTAGAGGTATTCAGTTCGTTGGTTTGGGGAGACGTTTCATGTTATGCAATTCTAAGAACTTCATTCAGAGCAATAACTGAAGGTAAGATTACAAATGGCTGAAGTAAGCAAAAAGGCAAGAAGGCAAGAAACCTTTGTTCTCTTGTTTTCCAGTATTGTATAAACCCTCACAGCAAGGTAAAAAGATACTCTGATGTGACGATGAATATGTAAAACTCCATGTAGAATGAAATACAGAATCAGTCCTTTTCTCTTGTATTTTCTTCACAAATACATTTAAATAGAAAATTAGCTTATTGTTATCCTAATACCATTTCTGATGCCACTGCTTGCCCTTGTGCATTATAATGCATTGGCCCAAATCTGTGGTTCTTAATTGAGCGGAACTACCATTGAAAACAACAGGATTTCATTTGATTAAAGACTGCAAAATACATCCCCATGTGTGTACTTCTTTGTTAATGGTTAGTCAGATAGTAAGTCATGCAAAAGCTCTTTTTAATTACATTTTCAGATGGTGACATAATTGGTTGGAACAATCGATATCTTGCTTGATTCCTGAAGGTGAGACATTCTAAACGAGACCACTATCATACATATTCTGAAATATAAAACCTCGTGAATGCTTTCCAGTAGATTATTAATGTTTATTATTAGTCGCATTCAAATAAAGAGAAAGTAAGATACACATTTATATGTTATAGTTATTTTGAGTTTGTCAGAACTCTCAAAATATTTGAAATACATCATAACTGTTACTTTACTTTTAGTATAGCTAAACCAAACAATATGCTCCTTAAGAAAACTAGATACTACCAGTACAGAAAAGTTGTACCTAGTACAGTCTAAAATGTAGGTACATGCTCAACAAGCAGGCAGAGAATTTTCATTAATGGGATTTTAATTTGTGCATGTGTGTGTGTGTGTGTGATAGTCAGTTCGCCAGTGAAAGAGGGGCAAAATCTGAAGGAAGTGACTAAGAAGGATGAGAAATTCACATAAGCAGTGACATCCCCACTGAGAAAAATATATGTAAGAAAAAGTTTTTAGCTTAATCTTTAAAACTACAGCAAAAATCCACTTGACTTCATCATCAATTTATTCTTGAAACTGAAACAAAACAATACCCTGCGTTTAGCTAAGCATTTGGGTCAAAAGGACCAATCATGCATTTTAATATATTTGACAGGTAGCAAATTAAGAAAAAGAAACAAAGGCATCAATGTTATTCATCCAAGCTCAGACTGAATGGAGTTTTGAGTAACATGGTCCAGTGGAAGGTGTCCCAGCCCATGGCAGGAGGGCTGGAACTGGGTGATCTTTAAGGTCCCTTCCAACCCAAACCATTCTTTAATTCTATTATTCTATGATACTTTTGTTCCAAATCTACTATGCAACCTGAAAAAATGATCCACCTATTTAATCCACATACTGGGGTTTAATATATTTTATTTTAATCTGTTTGCTATGTCTGGACTGAAGTCTGGCTTCAAGTAAGTTAACTGTTCTAAAACACTGATTTTAAGCTAGATAAAGGAAACTGGAAGTAAGGGGACATTTGTGCTCATTTTAACCCTCATTCCTCTCATCTCTTACAATCAAAATTCTTACTGAGATGAAAATCAAAGCAGTTACTTCACACTCCTCAAGAGCCTGTGTCTCTGTCATTAGCCTATCTAGTGTATTGGATGAATGCAGTGAACAAAGACTAATATTAACACTTGTATGTATGTTGGGCTTCTTTTTTTAGATAAATTCAAGACTTTTCAAAGTGAGTATATTTGACTGTTGTAAGGGGAAAACATTTGAAAATCTAATAAGCAGGAGTTGCAATCATTTCTGAGTAACAATCAATTTTTTGATGTGTAAATTATTTACTGTACTTAATGACGTGTAGATTGTGTTAACAACAACCACATGCTCTAGTAGAATGCCTTTTGTAATGCATGCTTGTAGACAAAGAGTAATAAAATATACTTCTAAAAATATATTTTAACTCCTCTCCCATGTGGCTACTTAAGAAAAGCCTTGAAAGAGTAGGATGGTATGGAAAATTATAAAATTGCCTTGGAAAACAGTGTATCCATTATTGATGTCTCTTATTTCTCAGCATACAGCAGGACTTATGGACCACTGTGGTTTGAAAGAATAAAATATAGCTGAAGAATAAAACCACCCATACTTCCCACACTCCTCTGTCCTTAATGATGGTAAGTCCTGGCACATCATATGCAAGTTGAAATCTTGGCATTGTTGTACTCAGTGAAGTAACATTCACTGACCTCAGCAGAGATTATTTTTCTCCTTTAAATGAAAAGGTCATTAATATCTGTTTAGTTAGAATATTTAGCTGTGAATGCTGCTGCAGTGTATTTAGTGTTTCACCAAAGTTTTTCCTCAAGATTGTGTCATTGATTCTAATTCTCATGTTAATACCCAGGGTAGTGAAGGATGTCACTGAACTTGATCTGATGCTAGAGATGATTAAGAGAGGCAGGATCAGATCCATGATGTGCATGGCACTTTTTGTTAGTTGTTAACCTTCCTTTTAGATAATGACATGTAAAACTGTATTCTGCAGTTTAATTAATTTTTGAAAGGAGAAGGTCTAAAAGCGCTGTCTGTGAGCTATAAGTTACTTGATTCTACAGCCAAAAAGTTGGATTTGCATGGGAAAATGAACAGCATGAGCATAAATTAAAGTAAGCCTTATCCAGAAAATAATGGGAATCAGCTTCAATTACAGTAATTAGTAGACTTAAAGAAGAAACACAGATCCATTGCACAGCTATGCAGTTCACCCACCATCATCTTCACACTGAGCATGTGTATTAAAATGGTTCTCAGAAAATGTTTGAACTGTACTGTTTCACAGTGAATGAACACTTAATTTGTAGGAAATACACAGCTAAAATATAAGTGTGCCCATGTGATTATACAGGATACAGATGAGTGGCATTCTCTGGAGAGAAAGTTCATATTAACAACAAAAAAAAAAAAAGGTAGTATGGAATAGGATATATAACAGAGATGTCAGATCAGTAAATTGAGCTTGCTCTGCCAGAGCTCAGGCAAAGAACAGGACCAAAAATCTAGCAGATAAGCAACTCTCAATACCATTGGGCTAAATTAGGGCATATTAGCTTGGGCTCAGCACAGCACGGACTGAAATTTCAGCAGAAGGTTCCCTGGGGTGCTGATACAATGGAATCAAGTCTGCTCATAACACACTATCTGGTACTACCACAGAACAATCACCTACAAGAAGCACAGAGTGGGTCTTCAGCATTCAGCAGATTGCCTTAAACCAATGTTAAATTCCTTTACAGTTTACAGCTGTCACAGATGAGTGATTTAGGGTTCTGCTTGCCGCAGAACAATGTTTAACTCAGTTAAAGAAAAGTGCAGCTTAACAGAGTTCAATGGCACATTTCACTCTATTACTTACTGCATGGACGAAATATGATAAATAGAAACAAGCTACAGTTGCTTTAGAGCAATTTCTATGGGGACAGGAGATGTGAAAGGGTAGAGGGAGATCCTCCCATTGAGTCACAATGTTCAGAATGGACCCCCTTGCTTTCTAAACTCCTTCTCAGAGAGGAGCCTCAGTGCAGCTGGATCCAAACTTAGCCCCAGACTTGATCAACATTTAAGTCTAAGGCACATACAGGGTAAGTGAAAACAGGAAAGGGATTATATGTATTTACGGCCGAAGGGTTATGTGTGCACACCCTATTCTTTATATGACTTGACTAAGATTTCAAAATGTCATTGTTCTGCACCTCAAACTGCTCACCTCCCCTGTCGGGGTCTGGTGTCAGGTTGCCCTGAAGTCTGGATCCTAGGTCACTCAAAACAAGTTCTCAGGCATCAAAGTTAATGGGTGGTGAGTCTGAACCCTAGGTCTCTTGAAGCAAACTCTCAGGCATCAGGGTTCATTGAGATAAATAATTTAATGGAATAGTATAGCAGGAGGGCTGGCTTGGGCTGGGTGCCTTTGCAGAGATCACAGCCAAGCATAGCAACTCCTGGATATTTATACTCTTACAGATTATTTACCCACCCCCACACCATCATTCAGTCTAATAGCAATACTTAAGTCTGGGATCATCTTGCTTCTCATTGGATCTTTTTCACTGACCTCAGATGGGCCTTTGTTTTGTTTAACTGTAGATATTATTTATAGTTCATAGCCTTGAAGGTGTTTGTTTGTCTGGATGAATCCTATTTCTTCCCAAAAAAGTGCCGAACAGGCCTTATCTCACAGATGTCCATAATGTCTTCATGTTAGCCTTGAAATAATTTTCTTCCCAGTCAATTCCATTCTTTCCAGCAAAGTGCATCCCATCTTGCAGATGAGGTTCACTGTAGCCACTTTGATTACACAAAGTAGATGCACGTTTGGTAAATATTAGCAGAACTTTATAGCATATAGCTTAAGATTTCAGCAAATTCAGCTTACTAATTAGTCTGAAGCGGGCAGTATATTAAAAATGACACACTCTTATTAATTTTATTTAGTACACATTTACTTAAGCTAAATGATTGATTTAAATCTTAAGTTGGGCTCATACAGTGACCTGTGAGAAGCAAAAAGTCACTGCCATACAGCCAGCTTGTTTAGCAGAGAGAGTTCAAGGTAGGCTCACTCAGGCTGTCATGTTTATAAAATAAAGTGGTTGGCTCATAATCAAATTGCATACAGTGGGAAGAGTATGCACAAGATTCCTTGTACCCACAACTTACCAGTGTTCAATGCATCATTCTGCTTCCTCATGGGTTTCCTAAAACGATTTCCTGGCCTGGCTGCAGCTCAGGCCTTTACCTCCTTTGGAGTCTGTACCAAACTGCTGCTGGTTTGGCAAGAGGGAGTCAAGAGCATCCACCACAATGGCAAGTCCTTCTTATTCTACAAAAGCAGAGGATAGTCTCAATAGTCAAGGTGAGAAGAAGCTTTCTGGGCTTAGGGAGGAGAGTATTGCACTAGCATTGCGTGCTGGTCTTAAGCAACATTACGTAGCCACTAAAGACCAGCTTTATCTCACCTAACTTTAACATCCAAAAGCTAGGACCTGGCCTAAAATGATCTCCCGCTGTAGCCAGTGGAGAAAGCAACCTGCAGAGTGCAACTAATTCCTGTACCTTAACATGTCTCATAGCATGGAATTAATAGCTGGAGTAACATCTCTGAATCTGCTGTTTATAGATATAATCTAAATTAATCCTGTGCCCCTGAATCAATTTAGCATAGGTCTGAGCCACAAGCTCTAGACTGTTTGAGGGACAAGTTCAACTTTCAGCTGTCCTCAGGAACACACAAAAGCTAAAAGTGGCACCGTACTTGTCCTCTTTCCATACACACACNAGCACAGCACGGACTGAAATTTCAGCAGAAGGTTCCCTGGGGTGCTGATACAATGGAATCAAGTCTGCTCATAACACACTATCTGGTACTACCACAGAACAATCACCTACAAGAAGCACAGAGTGGGTCTTCAGCATTCAGCAGATTGCCTTAAACCAATGTTAAATTCCTTTACAGTTTACAGCTGTCACAGATGAGTGATTTATGGTTCTGCTTGCCGCAGAACAATGTTTAACTCAGTTAAAGAAAAGTGCAGCTTAACAGAGTTCAATGGCACATTTCACTCTATTACTTACTGCATGGACGAAATATGATAAATAGAAACAAGCTACAGTTGCTTTAGAGCAATTTCTATGGGGACAGGAGATGTGAAAGGGTAGAGGGAGATCCTCCCATTGAGTCACAATGTTCAGAATGGACCCCCTTGCTTTCTAAACTCCTTCTCAGAGAGGAGCCTCAGTGCAGCTGGATCCAAACTTAGCCCCAGACTTGATCAACATTTAAGTCTAAGGCACATACAGGGTAAGTGAAAACAGGAAAGGGATTATATGTATTTACGGCCGAAGGGTTATGTGTGCACACCCTATTCTTTATATGACTTGACTAAGATTTCAAAATGTCATTGTTCTGCACCTCAAACTGCTCACCTCCCCTGTCGGGGTCTGGTGTCAGGTTGCCCTGAAGTCTGGATCCTAGGTCACTCAAAACAAGTTCTCAGGCATCAAAGTTAATGGGTGGTGAGTCTGAACCCTAGGTCTCTTGAAGCAAACTCTCAGGCATCAGGGTTCATTGAGATAAATAATTTAATGGAATAGTATAGCAGGAGGGCTGGCTTGGGCTGGGTGCCTTTGCAGAGATCACAGCCAAGCATAGCAACTCCTGGATATTTATACTCTTACAGATTATTTACCCACCCCCACACCATCATTCAGTCTAATAGCAATACTTAAGTCTGGGATCATCTTGCTTCTCATTGGATCTTTTTCACTGACCTCAGATGGGCCTTTGTTTTGTTTAACTGTAGATATTATTTATAGTTCATAGCCTTGAAGGTGTTTGTTTGTCTGGATGAATCCTATTTCTTCCCAAAAAAGTGCCGAACAGGCCTTATCTCACAGATGTCCATAATGTCTTCATGTTAGCCTTGAAATAATTTTCTTCCCAGTCAATTCCATTCTTTCCAGCAAAGTGCATCCCATCTTGCAGATGAGGTTCACTGTAGCCACTTTGATTACACAAAGTAGATGCACGTTTGGTAAATATTAGCAGAACTTTATAGCATATAGCTTAAGATTTCAGCAAATTCAGCTTACTAATTAGTCTGAAGCGGGCAGTATATTAAAAATGACACACTCTTATTAATTTTATTTAGTACACATTTACTTAAGCTAAATGATTGATTTAAATCTTAAGTTGGGCTCATACAGTGACCTGTGAGAAGCAAAAAGTCACTGCCATACAGCCAGCTTGTTTAGCAGAGAGAGTTCAAGGTAGGCTCACTCAGGCTGTCATGTTTATAAAATAAAGTGGTTGGCTCATAATCAAATTGCATACAGTGGGAAGAGTATGCACAAGATTCCTTGTACCCACAACTTACCAGTGTTCAATGCATCATTCTGCTTCCTCATGGGTTTCCTAAAACGATTTCCTGGCCTGGCTGCAGCTCAGGCCTTTACCTCCTTTGGAGTCTGTACCAAACTGCTGCTGGTTTGGCAAGAGGGAGTCAAGAGCATCCACCACAATGGCAAGTCCTTCTTATTCTACAAAAGCAGAGGATAGTCTCAATAGTCAAGGTGAGAAGAAGCTTTCTGGGCTTAGGGAGGAGAGTATTGCACTAGCATTGCGTGCTGGTCTTAAGCAACATTACGTAGCCACTAAAGACCAGCTTTATCTCACCTAACTTTAACATCCAAAAGCTAGGACCTGGCCTAAAATGATCTCCCGCTGTAGCCAGTGGAGAAAGCAACCTGCAGAGTGCAACTAATTCCTGTACCTTAACATGTCTCATAGCATGGAATTAATAGCTGGAGTAACATCTCTGAATCTGCTGTTTATAGATATAATCTAAATTAATCCTGTGCCCCTGAATCAATTTAGCATAGGTCTGAGCCACAAGCTCTAGACTGTTTGAGGGACAAGTTCAACTTTCAGCTGTCCTCAGGAACACACAAAAGCTAAAAGTGGCACCGTACTTGTCCTCTTTCCATACACACACACTCATCTGTGCACCTAGTGTTTATGCCCTGGGTGTTTAAATTTGGTATGCTGTTCTTTATACACACTGTGAAACCTCTCTGACTGTCATGTTAGGACTTGTCAGCTCAACCTTTGAGCAAGGTTCTTTGCTTTGTACTTTTTATTAACTTCAGAATCCTGAAAGAGAAAAAGCTGTTGGTCTCAGCTTTCTTGGTGAGAAAATAGTCTCTGGATTTACTTTTTAAAAGGAATTTGCTGTAGTTAATTAGTCGGGAATTGACTTCCATATTGCATGAGACATCAGATAGACTCCTCAGCAAACAGGAAGAAGAAAGCTGAAATATCTGTTTAACCTATTTGCATTTATTATTGCCATTCTCAAAATACAGGGCCTGACTCTAGTTAAATTTATTCTTACACATAAGAGATAAAGTACCAATGAGTTCAGTTATCTTGATATAATACTGATAACTATAAATGACAAAAAAGTCAGTCTCTAAGTACATCAGTTGCAAATTATGTGACAATATATCTGTAAACCTGTGTTTCAAACAAGCTTTAAATCTCTTTCATTGCCTTCCTGTCTGGTCCTGTATCCCACTAACCAATGTCATACAGAACATTTAGAAATGTAGAAACAGCTGTTACAAAATAGTTATTTCATGCCATCTCCAATAGTGGACATTTTACTTTATTTTAAAGACTCTTCTACATGGCAAGCATATAGACAAACTAATACTATGACTGTAGAAAGATTATAGCCAACAATAGTTGATACACTTCCAGCATATGTCCTACCTGCAGAGAAGTGTTTCTGCATCCTTGCGTCTTTGCTCATGCAGAAATGCTAGGATACTTGCCCAAATTCTTTCAACGGTGCTCTTACTTCCTTAACTGCCAAACATTTGAATCTTTCAGCAGATTTGGCACCTACTGAACTGGATAAATCTCTGTCAAGAATTTATCCATTATTTATCAGAAATCATAAATCTTTATTTTAATTTGAGTTGAACTAACCTTGCTTAGTGGTAAACACATTTTATTTTTCTTTCTTCTAAAAAAGATTAGCAAGTGTAAGGAAGTCATTGATTGAACTAATGCTGGTCTCACTCTTGACTGATGCCTCTAACACAGCAGAACGAATAAACAACACAGCAGCTTGAAATTGAGACTGATGCATCTTTGATCTTTCATAGGATCTAAGGAGACAAATGCAACAGACACATATGAACCTTTATGGAGAACTGGGACCAAATTTGTTCTTTAGTAAAATTATTCTCCTGAATATTCTCCTGAATGTTCTCCTTTAGTTCAGATTTTCACAGAAGTGAAGCTGCTGCTGATTTAGCTTGTTCTAGGGATGATATTTGTGCTGACCAAGAAGGATAAGGTATAGGCACACCAGCAGAGAATTTGACACTTGTTTTCTTTTATCTTCTTTCCTGCTTATCTTTTTGTTAATGAGTATTTCAGTATTATGCTGTTTCAAAACATTTTTTTGTGAAATATTAGCTTTTGCAAGATATGAGGCATTTAATTTTATTTATTTTATTTTATTTTATTTTTTCCTCATAGCTAATGAATCATAAATAATTTCATCTAAATTCATGGGAAAGCGGTGCTCTTTTACAGTTTTCTTCTTTCTTGGACATAATAAAATAAACAAAAAATAAATTAAGGAAGAAAGGCCATGAGCACTTTTCTAGATTTAGTTCTGTGCTCAGTTGTCAATTTTGCTTAAGTCTGGTGTTAATTAGGTATTGTGTGGTGTTACAAAGTCCCTCATTCTAGTATCTCTGGAGTTTGTCCTTTCATGAGTCAAACAAGATGAAAAACACTGAACTGTTTTTTTTTCAAATACTTCTTAAACAGTATATGACTGAACAATCAAAATTTTCTTCCAGATGTGTTTTGACAGTTCACTTTGAGAAAAAAAATGTAAGTAGTTATTTCATATTTATGAAATACAGCTGGAGCACATAACCACAGAAGAACATTAAAAAATACATTATGATCGCCTAGCAGGTAACGTGTAAGTATTAATAGGCTGGTTAAATCTCATTAGAATGTCTCCTTCTCACTCATCCTGTTAGGACACTTCAGTGCCTCATTCCATTGTATGAACCATCTTTTTCCAGACTCAATTTATTCAGATCTAATTTTTACCCATTTTTTTTTCTGCAGCAGTAGTATCTTTAGCTTACCTGCTTCTTGTGACTACCTGACATTTTACTCCACTTACACTTTTGTAAGCAAGTATGTCAGTTCTCAGTTTTCATATTTCTGGACATATTTTCTTCTGTATAATTGAGTATCTGTCCCTCTATCACTTTAATACATATTCTCCACACCCAGTTTGAATATGGATTAACAGATTGGTGTCCAGAATTATAGATAAAATTGTTTCAGGGTGCTGAAAACAGTATTCAAATTTCTTCTTCTTTGCTGAAAGCACCTCTTCTACTTCTAGTTACCTTTTCATAATGACATTATATTAGAGAAACATAATGATCTTGCAGCCAAGTAATACATATCTGTCTCTCTCCTCCACTGTTCTTAAAAACAGAGAAGGTTTTAGCTTTCCCAGAAATGCTCATTAGTTGTCATTATTCATTATTACATTTCTTCTTCTTTTGTCTTAATACATAGTAGTCATGTAATTTTAAGGTCAAACAAAGAATATATTAATTAAAAAAAATGCTTCCAGTATCATCGATGTATTTTTTTTTTCTTTTGCCGCTTCTTATTTCATGGCTAAAGAATCTTTAACATTTTTTCTTTGCAAAATCTAATATTGTGAGGTCTACTTGCAGCCTGAAACATAGCAAAATGTCTGGATAATGAACAAGTAGTTTTGATGGCACAACACAGTGTCTGAGAAACCATGTTGACAAGGGCCTGGGAAAAGAGTGTGCTTGAATGTGTGTTATTAAAGTGTCTTTTATACTGGAACCAAAATAACAATGACTGGGAAGTTTTGAATGGGTTAAACATTAATAAAATAAACTCATAACATTTAGTTAAACAAAGGTTGAAAATTCTGCTTGTGGAGACATCAGAAGTGCATATTTGAATTGCATAGTACTAAAAAAAAAAAGAAAAAGTATATTAGTCCTCTGTTCAAATTTGACTCTGACAAGATGACAGGGATCTCAAAGGTATAAAGTTCATCTAATAGCCCTGTATAATATAGTGTACAGGCTACAGACAGGATTTGTAATTTGTTTGCACTGCTAACAGTATAGGGGAGGCTTGTTCTGTTAACATTGCAGCAAGTAGAAGGCAGAGATTCACACGTACTGTTTATTCAATATAACCGTAATTCAGATCTAGTCACAGCATCTGATGCTTGTAAAAAAAAAAAAAAAAAANAAAAAAAAAAAAAAAAAAGGAGGGTGTAATGCATGTATGCTGTCTTATTTTCTGGTAAAAGAGGAAAAACCTCAGTTTTTGAAAGTTATATTTTTATTTATAATTATATTTATTATATAAAGAAACAAAATACAGAGAAGACTATGAGCAAAGATGATCATCTACAAGACATACTGCATTTAACATGTCCATCTCTCTACCTATGGACCAAGAAATTGTAAAGTAAAAGTAGAAATAAAAGACAACAATACCCATGACATACTCATTAAAAAATTTGGGTTCCCATTGAGAAGTGTAACTTATAAGGATACCTAGGAGATGTATTACCAAACATTTGTTCTAAAAGTGAAAATTAACTGCTGTATTCAGAAAAGTGATGAAGTGATAAGTGGAAAATCAACCATAAAAGAAGACAATGATGAATATAAAACCATTCAATAATCCAAGGGAAATTAAAATTTCCTGTCTAACGTTCATGATCTCATACCCTTGTATGTGTGTATGCTCTCGTATATCACGAAATAATTTATTTAATAATAGCTAATATCTGTTTGTTTTCACTTTTGACTTTGTCATGGAAGTGGTGTGAGTTGCTGTCTGTTAAAATTCACAGCTTTATGAGTTTTAAAGCTAATAGGACCTATTAAATAAAATCTTTTGACTGTGGGTAAGGAAACACATAATTACACCTCGTTAATCTGATTTTTAACTCAACAAGAAAAATATTAATAAGAGTACTGAAATGAGCAAAGCTGCAGGCTTTGCAAGCTCACACCCGGAGCATGTCCAGGCACAGTTACTCACACAACAGTGCTGTTCCTTCACCATCTCCTTTCACTGCCCACTGTTGACTCCTTGTGCAGCCATCTGTGATTATGTGTCAACAACATAATGCGTTCAGATCCGGAGAGTAAGTATACACAGGATGGTGAAGCACCTAATGCTGCTGACATTGCCTCCTCTTCTTCCTCACAGCTGCTCTTTTTAGCCACAGCACCTTTATGCTGCTCCATTAAGAGAGTAAGAGAGGCAAAGGACTGTAACTAGTGTATAAATATTACAAGAGAGGAAAGAACTCTTTAGCAACTTGTTTATGAGTCCAATGAATAGATCTAATAACTAGGAAGACCATTGAGATAAATTGGTCTTATTGTCTGCTGCCCAAATATTTGTACCACAGTGAGTGACAAAGAACAGCAAATCAGAAACTGTGACTGCAGATAAATGTGGTACAGTAGAAAAGCAAATATTATTTGTCATAATATTGAGAGAGAAATTAACTCCCAGGTAGAGGATCCCATTATGAGAACTCATTTCTCCACGGGGGGCACTATAATCTGTTCAGCAGCATATAGGACAAAACAACTTTCGGTAAAGAAATGATGAATTGAACAGCTTTTGTGGAGGAAGGAAGAAGTTTTTAAGGTTTCACTGTCTTGGTACTTACTTTTTCATGCTTGAACAGTGAACAGATTGAAAAATCCCACACTGCATTTTGGACACACTTACTGATTGCATTAAGGAGTGAAAAGAATTTGGATGGGGACTCTAAGATAGATTCTTTTACTGAGGTGAATGGACCTTCACCAAGATAAGCCAACACAAAAGGTGAGATTTACCTTGTTTTTCTGCCATTCAGATGGTAGGCATTTTTTTTTTTTAAATTAACCTTGAAATTTTCCTTTGTAAGAAGGAGAGATGTAGACAAACTCTGGAGAGTAATTCCTGTATCCTAAGATAGGTGTCTAAGACAGGTGAGATATATAGCGCTCTGGCAGTGTTTATCATTCTTCAGTTAATATAAAGGGAGGTACACAACTGTTTTAGATTGTATACCTGGTTTTAGGGCAGATTAATCATTCTTTTAGGTTTTTTGTTAGATTTTTCCAGATTAAGAATAACTCTTGTAGGTATTTTTCTGCAAATAAGGCCCAGCATTATATTCATTAAAGAAGTAACCTCAGCACTGAAAAATACACAGAATTTTATTATCTGAATGTCAGTGATGATAGAACACAAATTTTCAAATGCTTTAAAGTGACAGAAGTTCTACTTTATATCTGAAGTTACTCAGCAATGTGTGTGAAGACCTAAGATTTGTCCATTTTATACAAGCCGGATGCTTCTTGCATCTGTCACACACCTGAGGAAACGTAAGGTTTAAAACAAGGGCAGTACTTGAATCAGAAGTTTCAGGTCTACTGTTCTTCCATCTTTCCAGTTATATCTGTGTTATACCTGTGTTTCTGCAATTTCGTGAGCCTGGAGGCAGAAAGAGAACAGTCATACACACAGACAATGAGACTGCAGGAAAATAAGGCAACAGTTCTGTAGCATCCTTCGTCATCTGCTTGTTCAGATATGTTACTGGCCCATATCATGCCATTTAACAGTCTGAGGATGAGTCAGAACCATGTAGTTCACTGTAGTGTTGAGGGTCAGTGAGAGAGAAGATGAGATAGCTGTATATTAATCAGTGTCACCATGAGGCAAAAGTCCATAAGAATCAGACTCCAAACTTTCATGTGAAGGAGGTCCCTAAGGCCATTAACCAGAATTGTGATGTCCAGGCATTTCCTGCAGTCCAGGCATTCTCATATTACCGGATCAAATGCTATATTGCAGATTTTCTTGTCTTTTTCCTAAAAGTCAACAAAGTGACAACTCTTAGGTACAGCTATTCAACACACTGTGCATGAATAGAGTAAGTCTGGTAAAGTCCGTGGTAGCTATAATCCCAAATTTATTAACTGGGTGTGTGACATAGTGATATACTGTGTGTGCTCAGTTTTTCTGGCCAGTTTTGGAAAGACTGGCAATCAGGACTGCCAGGTCCTGCAAGATCCTTCACACAATGCGTGCAGGTTTATATGTACAGTTTCAATGCACGTATGAGTTTATGAAGAAAAGCTCAGCTACCCTACCCACCTAGTATTGCTTGTTTATCTTCTGCTGCCTGAACCTTCTCATCCCTGTGAGGTAAGAGTGAGGACTGGCGAGGTAGGAAGGTGATAAAATCACCCTGACTCCCTTCCGGCTGGAAGAAATCCAGCTCTTGAAAAGCAGCTATTGAAATTTAAGTCTGCTACCCTTCTCTAATTTGGGGTTACGTGACAAGTTGTAGTTTTTTTTTTTAATTATTATTTTCCGTTCTTTGTTTTTCTCTTTCCTCTGTCAACAAAGCCTGTTTTCTGCAGTGTTTACATATCTATAATGTTAATGCAGAATGCTGGAATCAGGCTAACATTCACCTTGTTTAGTTTTTGAGAGAATTATTTTCTCATGCATTTGCTATGGATGTTAACCCCATTTCTCTTTACAGCTCTTCTGGGACACATACCAGTTTTGTTTTGCTCTCTTACCCAGCAGATGTTTTACACTTTCTTTTGCCTTTCAGTAATGTCACCATCACCATCAACTTCTAAATGTAGAAGTCCACCAGGGACACAGCTCAGACTGTCAGCAGCACATAATAGTCCTGGGCCAAATCCTGCTGCTTTTACTCAGTTAAATCCTGATTTCACAGGGGAGACTGCCTGGATTTTTTGGGGGTCTCAGTGGATGAAAGAATCTGCCTGTCTAGCAGAATCCGATGCTTCACCACACAAGTGAGGGAAACAAGAGATTGCATTTAAAAAGCAAAGAAATTACACATTGTTTGGGTGTGTGGGTTTGTTTTTTTTTTTGGTTGGTTGCTTTTGGGTTTTGTGGGGATTTTTTTGTACGTTTGTTTGGTTGGTTGATTCGGTTTTGGGGTTTTTTTGTGTGTTTTTGTGTGTTATGTTGTTGTTTTTTTTTTCCTACAGCTTTCTTACTCTTTTTGCCCTTGTGCGCAGACTGCCAGAATAATATAACTTTGTAAAGACTGATCTAGAAGAACTAAAGATCTTCTGTGATTAAGATGTTGTGTCTTCTTCAGCTCCTTTTGATGTTTAAAATGTAAAGAAGAGATAAAGATTAGTTGTCAAATTTAAATTAAAATGTTTTAATAGGATTAAATTTAGATTCCATTAGACAATTTTTGTATACATCCTAAACAGTAAATGGTTGCTACAAACATATTAATTGAGTTTTAATTATAAGATAGATGTTTACATGATATGACTGCTGAGCTTTCTTGAAACTCTTTCTAGTAATGAACTAACATTTCGAGACATATTTGTGAATGCTTTAACTGAGTAACTGAGTCATAAGATGAAGCAAGATAGAAAAATAAAAACGACCTAAAAACCACGATTAGACACAAATTAAGCAATCAGGCATTTCATACAACCTTTATTGTTATAATTAATTTTTCACTTGAGTCCATCTTCCGATACGCAATCAAATCAACACATGATAACTACAGCAGCTATAGTATGTACATCATCCAGAGCTGAGTAATTATTAGCATTGGACAGCTGAATAATACTCACTCTTAAAAAGATTTTTAGATTCATCAGCTGTATGATAAAACATGGATACAGTAAAACACTGCAAAGTCATTATCCCTCTCTAGATAGCTGCTTAACTGTCGCATTATACATGCTTTTCGTAAAATCATGTTGTCCCTGTCATTTTTTTTCCTGATCAGACTGTTCTTCACTTGGATCTCTGCTTCAGTTCACAACTGGGGAAGCTGAGGCAAATATTTTCAAAGACTTGATTGAACACGAAGGTGCTATTCTCTATTTTTCAAATCAGGTTAGCAAAATAAAATCCTTGGATCCAAAGTCATGGATGACTGACAAGTATTGCAAAAATATGTTAAATGACGTTCAAGCAAAATGTATTACATGTATGGGGAGTACTGGTTCCTAGCTCAGTACTGACGCAGTCCCTTGGCTCTTCTTCACAATATGGGGAAAGCTACTCATAACACTGTACATACCAAGTGAGACTGATTAATTGGATTGCACTCAAACACACTTGAAGCATTAGCTTATTTTTCTTTTAAAGGATCTTTTGTTGTTTCTGAATAATAATGGATTACTATCTCACATCACTGTTATGACATTTGATTAATGTTTGTGAAGTGTTTTGAGACCCTTATTTGAAAGGCACTAAAAACTACAAAGTATTGTTATTATCCTTTCTCTGAATTCCCGGTGGTTCCAGGTGGCTCATAACATTTTAGGCAAAGGCTGTCAGAGTAACCCTGTAGACTCCATTAAAGCAACGTGTTTCATCTGCTTACCAGTAATTTCCATTTTATGCTTTTAGATTTTCATAGGTTCTGGTCTCTTTCGTTCAGATGACTAACGTATGAGACAGAACGATATGCCCGATACGATGAAAATGGGGCTGTTCCACAGACTGGGATTTTTCATCTTGGCAACCTGTTGATAAACTGCTTTTACAATAGGTCCTCTAAAATGAAGAAAAAAGCAAGAAAAATAAATGGCAGGTAAAAATATAGACCGTGCTACATGCCTCTCAGACGTTTAGTATGTACTAAATTATTTTACTGAGAAATTCCCAGCTGTACAAATAGATCTTAATTTCTTCCAGTTTGTGCACTTTTTCTGTATATGCAGCAGTTGAGTTAGCTTTGTATTTCTGATGCAGAACTCAGATCAGATATTTTAATGTCTGTCCGAGGGCATAAGAAAGGAGGAGTGTGGTAATATAAAATGATTGTGCTCTGTGTGCATGTGTATCCAAATACACCACAGTTTGATACACAATATTTAATACAGTATGAATGTTACCTTTCGCTGCATATATTGGTAACTGAATGGCTGCTGGCAATTATTCTTCAAATAGTGCAGAACCTTTGTTTTGGGAAAGGTTTCTTATATAATTCTGTTGTTTTTATAGATGTTTAGTGCTTCAGGATGAAAATAGATCAGGACTACAGTAGATATTTTAAAACAGAAATATAAACCAAGTTTTCTTGATGTTCCTGTCCTGGGGCTGGATAGGTTACAACACTAGGAGAGAAACACTCAGAAGCAGTCCTGTCACTGTCTACTGACCTGAATACAACAAATCAGGAACCATGCTAGTGCTCTTATTTCTGTGTCCTTTTCTTCCTCCCTCACCCCTCAGGAAAACAAAATATTTGTTAAAAAAAAACCAAACAGACAAAAGCAAAACCCAGAAAGTTTGAGATACATTACAATGGTAATGTATCTCTTCCTCCTGTGGTGTGTTTCTTTGAGCTTTAGACTAGTAGACAGCAGTGCAGCAGCAGTTTTAGTACACAAAATGTCTTTATCAATTAAAGTAAACCTTATGATAGGAGCAACACAGTGTGCCAGAAATCCTTACAGCCAAACAGGAAAAAAATATCCAGAGAGACAAAAAAACACAAGCACAGAGTGGTAGAAACTTCACTGTCTTTCTTGGATTATCAAGTATCTGTGTGGCGGGAAAGAAATATGCAGGAAAAAATGTGTTTAAAAGTCACACTTTGGATTATGCCAAAATCAAAGTAAATTTCAATTTATTTTTTTTTCAAGCCCCCTCCCCAAGATTTCTCTACTAAGTCTGTTGCCGAAAATGTAGGAAGGCATAGTTTTCCTTTTAGTTACATTGCTGTCCCTTTTTGAATATCCTTTGCAATTTGTGCTTCAGAATCTAAGCTTTCATTAAAAAACAATATTTGTAGCACAGATGGTAATGAAGATAACCATGAAAACATCAACTGAGTATAAACCAGGACAGTGATGACTTTCATACATTGCCAACAGCTTGAAACAATAGCTCTGAAAAAAACCCTAGTGGTGGATGTTCTGGCCCATTTGTCTCTATGCCTGATTAACCCCTGCTATGTCTAAACTGGGGGACCTAAGGACACCTTCAAGAAAAGAGGTCTGGATGGACATGCCGAATATGTTTTCAACCCATTAGAAGGTATGTCCAAGTCTCTCCCCTCTTCCCTTCTGCGTGCTGTGCTCTCTACAAACAGTGACCCAGGTGTACAAGTCAGATGAGATCAGTGGTGTGCTCCGAGAAGTTCTGTGATCTGGATGATCCTGTGACAAGGCTGCAGGGAATGCACCTGTAGGACTTCTTAAGACAGACCCTTAACCCTCAGCCTGATGCCTCTTGTTCTCAAGTACAAGGAAGTTTTAACTTTGAATTTTAATAAGACAAGTTTTCTCCGTCAATAACAACTTTGCCCTACACAGGATGATATTTTTAGTATAGTTTAAGCTGTGGTTTTAAATAGATGCATCTAGCTCATTTACACATGGAAATGGATTCAGTATGTGATATACAGTAAAATAAATAAATATTGTAGGCATAATGATACAGAAATCCACCACCAGCACCCCAATAGTTGTTTTTTTTTGTTGCTTGTTTTTTGTGGAAAAACCTGTTCTTCTGTGTTGTATGCATTATTTCACTAACTAGAGAAGTTCCAGGAGCAAACAAGTTATTTCGGGCAATCCCTCCCCTTGCTGCTATTCTCCTTAAGTGCTGTGATGCTCAGGAAAAGAATTACAGGGATAAGCCAGGCAAAAACTCAAACCAGGACAGATGTTGCAGAAAGATTTTAAGGGGCAAAGAACAGGGTTCATCTCTCAACAGATTTCTGGTGGGGGGGCTGGTCTCAGTTTTTTGTTGTTGTTGTTGCAGATTACATAGACAGTATCCTGTTCCTGAAGTAACGGGCTGTGGATTCATTGCCTCCAGCCCAGAGTTTTCGACATGACCCTAAATGTCTAACCTCTCTTTCTTTTATTATTTTTCATCCTATCTGCCTCCTCATAATCATTCCCACTAAGAAATATAAAATAACAAATAAAGAAACAAAAACACCAGTCAGAGAACAAAACAAAGCAAACCAAAAAACCCCAAACTCTCACAATAAGACACAGTGGAGCTGATCTTCCTGCTTCTATGCTTGCCTCTTTCTCTTACTTTTTTAGCTTCCTTGTCTTGATTACAAGTGCAGCAGACCTTTTATTCTGCTTGCACAGAGCCCAGGACAATGTTGGGGTTTTTTTTTATTATTTCTAAGGACACTGATAGATAGTGTAATAAAATAGAAACATTAATACTCCACTGATAATCCTCTGTGAAAGAATATTCATCTGATTTCATAATCCAAACAATTTAGCCTTTTGCCCACTTATTTTTACAGGTTAAAAAAAAAAAAAAAAAAAATCCAAACAATTTAGCCTTTTGCCCACTTATTTTTAAAGGTTAAAAAAAAAAAAAAAAAAAATCCAGCTCCACATTTACAAATACAGCAGGAGAATGTTGTAACAAAAAGACAAAATTTTTCCCCCAAAACCTGGGTGCAATCCAGAAGCCAAAAGTTCCATATTCCTCTTAACAGCTTTACAATGCAATGATCTGCTGTCAGTGCAAATATCTAACATCAGACACTATGGGAATGACATAAAATAAACTTAATTTCACAAATGATGACAGCATGTGGAAAGCTGCTGTATTAACTCCCACCTATTTGTGTACACATGCATATCTATGTATGTGTATAATACACACACACACACAAAGGAGAAAGTGCTAAAATTCAGACATGCTTGTATATATATGAATGTATGTCTATATATGTGATACATAAATACACTGCATTGTTTTATATTTGACTTTATACACTTACTGCTTAAACTTGCTATAAAATTTGACATTTTGCAAAAGAAGGCACAACTCCTGTAGAAAAAGGTAATTTTGCATTTTGAAGCTGTCATACCAGAAGCCACAGTGTTCAGATCGCAAACAGGTCCACTAGCTAAGAAAAATAGCAACAACAACACAACGCCCTGTAATAAAACACTATTTCAACAATCAGTTAGGTACTAATGAATTTTGAACTACCCCTAGTCTATTTAATTTTAGAACAAAATAAGTAAAAAAATAAACAAATAAATATGATAGTGACTCATAAATTAAATGTTAAGAAGGATTGGTGTCTATCTTTTTTTTGTTTTTTTGTTTTTTCCTATGGAACTTGTTTTCCACAAGTAGCAGTGACCTGCTTCATGTAGCTACTTGGCTTAACTTCCCATAAAAAGAATGTTTGTCCTTAAGAAAGATAATGAAACTGTTTCCTCCAATAGCAACTTATTTTTCTATAGCTTACATAAGCCAAATCTGACCTGACAGCATCCTTGCAAAGCTTCTTTGAAGTACTGAAATACAGATTATAGTTGGAGTGTGTGGGGCTTTTTTTATGAAGAAGGTATTAGGATTTTCACTTTTCATCTTTGTTTTAGAATTACTCTCTTGACAAAGTCTGTGTGAACTGTCTTCAGATGCTTCAACATGTTTGTCAGACCACTGCACAGCAATGCAAAGCATATTAATTCTTGGCAAAAGCGTTTTGTCTCCAAGGAACATTAGGACACCTTCTGTCCTGTAATTAAACTGAACCTGCTCTTGGATCTGTTTATCCGAGCTGGTGCTGTCTTCTGACTGACAGTCCTGTGGTGATGTATTGGTGCGATGCATCGTCAAAGTAAGGTGCTGTGATGGTGTATTACCAGAAGGATGGGGGGGCAGGTTTGGTTTAATCCTGGCACCAAAGACGGAGTTCAGGGCTTGCCCAGGGCCATGTGGCCGTGCTGATCCCACAGGCGTTTTAGTGCTGCTGTCAACAGGGCACAAAGCAGAGTGAAGAGGTTTATGATACAGTCACTAACAGTATGAAGGCATGCACCTTGTTACAGGTAAGACAGTGGGTTTCGTATGAGCGATACAAACAGGCTGGGCAGTTTAGATTTCTCTATAAGACCTTTATTTGTACAAGATTGGAAACAGATACTAACGCAGGTTGAGTCACACACCTTTTTTAGAGATTAATCAGCTTTGGGAAAGAATAATCTCCATCTCCTTCAAAAAATAAACATTTCCATATTTGGGAAAAACAAACAGAAACCACCAACAACAAAACAACAACAAAACCACCTACAGATTTTCTTCTAGTTTGGATATTACATCTTCTTTCTATTTGAATCCACCATTTCTTGGGATACAGGGATCTCTCTCTATCTCAAGAACACAGTGTCTTTCACTTTTTCTGATACAAAGTACTAATTGTCAATGATCCATTCAACACAATATGTTGTAGAATTAAATTCAGCATTTAGTAAACCAGATCTATTTGAGGACCGGCTTTTAAGCACGATTGACTGTAACCATGTGCTTAAGTCAATAAACTTTAATGAGGCAATGCTTAATGGCTTTCTTCAATCAGGGCAAAGGTAGTCTGTGTTGACAGTTTACAGCTTTAAGCTTAGACACTAACATTATTTTGAGATTTACATATCCTCTCTAAATACAGCAGTATTTAAATTGGCTTTCACAATCAATACATAGTATAATATGTGAATTTTAATGTCTTAAATTATGCAATGAAAAAAAATGTTTAAAAATGCTAAAGTAACTTTCACATAACAGACTTCATGTCCAGTGTCTAGTTCAAAGTAAAACACTCAAACTTTTGTTTTGGTGAATCACACTATATGATAACAGATTATAAACCCATTTGATTATACATATTTTCACCTTCTCTCTCCTTCTCATACATTAACTACGCATTTTTTGGAAGAGTTACAGTTGCTTAAGTCCAAGATAGCATTTTCATGCTATACCGCAGTGCTCTTTTTAGACAGGCCTATAATGAAAAGAGGACTTTTTTTTTTTTTCTTATAAGTAATAAAACTAAAATGAGTGCATTACTAAGATTTAACAGGACAAATTAGCTGTCTGATACTAAACTATGTTTTTAAGACCTATTTCTTAAAATCTCATTTTCTCTGCATATTTTAATTTGCCATTACAAATATCAACCTACACACAAACAGCAAGTGCTGTTAATTTGTGTGTGATGTCTGTAAGTTACAGGAAGACAGAAACCATCTTAAAATGCAAAACTTAACCTTACCTATAGCTTTATGAATGGCATACTGATAATAAAATTCAATGTATTATTTGTTTGTGGTAATTTTTTTTTTTTTAATTGCATTACAGCTCTTTTGCAGATATTCACACTATTTAAACACCCCTTCCCCAAATGTACCTCCTTGAATGGATCTATTATGACACACCACTTGACTCCTGTCTCCCTCTCCTCAAACACTACACTAATTTTTCAGTGCAGCTTGGGGCTCCTGGAAAGGGCTGCCACCTGGGCATTGTGTTCAGAGGTATCACAGTAACTTCTCTTTCCATTTCTTCTCTCTAACGCCTGGTGCAGTGTTGTGGGACCATAAAAAACATGGCCTTGATGCACCAGACCATTACCTTTCCACATTTCTTTCTTATGTGATATGGGGCATCACATCTGGGGAGGTAGAAAGCTTTGTTGGCTGCTTTATTCTAAAATTTCTGAAGATTTTAAAAATACAGTGCCATATTTTGTTTAAACATGCAAACCAGATATTATTTTTCTGACATGTACTGAAATAAAATCTCCAGCTTAGTTGCAATTTTAGTAAGCTATCTGGCCTGCTCCTTATATCCCTTATGTAACTAAGCTTAAGCATCTTAATGAACTTTAATGTCAACCTAAATGCTTAAAGAAAACAATGCAGGCAGGGAAGCCAAAACCTGAATAAAATAATTCAGAATGAAGTACATTCACTTTGTTTTTTCCTACAAATACTGTCTGTACAGTTTACAGGCAAATTACAGGTATATATAGGCTACAAGCATTTAGGGCCTTTCGACATACTATAAATTCGCAAAAGCAATTGCTCACCTAGGGAAAACTCATTACTGGTAAACAATCCCATTTTAAGATCTCTAAGGAGGTAAACTACCCAGAAACAACACCTAGGTAATAGCTACCCATTTATCTGCTGTGCTGGAAACTTGCTTGCCTTTTCCACGCCCCCCCCGCCCCGCCCCAATACACTTTTTAGCTGAGCCTCATAGTTAGGTTAATTAGGAGTTAGACATGCTGCAAATTAAAATCTGACATCTGAAGCTGTTTTGAACTCTCAGATTCCCATGGACCAGGCATGTTTGTTTGTTTAGGCTCTCTTTTCATTCCTTAAATGTCCTTTACAAAAGGTTAAGATTTTCTAGTTGGCAATACAGCACATGTTGAACAGTTTCATTATTTTGTGTTCTCAGATAGAATATTTTGTGTATGAGGAGCTTGGTAACTTCCTATATTTTGATTCTGGTGGCTTTTTTTTTTTTTCTGATCTGTGACCTTTTGGTTTAACTTATTTGCTGATTTTATGGTGTAACCAAATGAAAGTAAGAAAAAATGCTCATACATGGTGTTTTCTTAATAATTTTCTGAACTAAATAAAACCAATTTAGAAGATGCATGGCACATTACTGCTGTTTTAATGGTCAAGTGTTTTAATAATTTAATCAGTAATAATGGTGCATGCATCTGTGTGTAACAATTTATTTTCCTTTGAGAATCCTCTGGGAAGTTCACTAGGGCCATGCCCATCATTATGGAAAATGCAAGATTTACCTTATTATTATGTTATACAGAGGAAGGGGAAAGAAAAGAAAAAAAAAGGCGGGGGGGAGGAAGATGAGGAAAAAAGAGGGAGCAAATTCAAGTGTAATTAAAAACCCAAGAGAAAATGAAGCTTGTTTTGTAAGGCAAGGAATCTGCAAGCAGTTTGTAAAGAAGAGAAATTGCAGGCTATGGATACCGTTTCTCAGTGAATTTGGTGTATGATAACATTGATATCAGCATAAGAGACGATTTCTAAACATATAATTATTTCTAAACATATAATTTAGGATTATTTATTACCATCATATCCAGTGTCATGTGAATATATATTTGTGGGGAATGTAAGATCTCAATCCCTGTACATGGTACCTATACTTAACTACCTAAGAAGCAAACGAAATCAGGAAAAATAATATTAGTAATAGTTTATAGTTTATTTTCTTTTTTTTTTGTGAACACTGAAACACTTTATATTCATAACAGGCTTCATTCCTGAGTTAAAGGTGCTTTTTAAATGTCTGGTGATCACCAGTATTTTATTTAAACCATACTATAGCTGTAATTTGAAAGGAACCTCTTCTGTTTAAATGTGTATACACACTTTAAAAAAGAGAGTTGACCCACATACTGTAGACAACCTTGCCATAACTATAATTTGCAAGACAGCTGATACTTAGCCTTGGAAAGTGTATTCATACAGTTTAGTCTGAATATTAATACCAACCCGAGGCTTCTCAAAAATATAAATGTACTTCTTCCCTCAGCATTCCTTCTCCTTTCCAGACTCAGTCCTTTCCCCTTCCGTATTTAAATGCCTCTAGGAAAAAGAAAAATATTAGCTTATCAGGTTTATGAAAGTCTGATAGATAAACTAAAAAGAATTAAACAGAGATGTATTGACACACACACACAAATAACAAGAAGAGAAGTAGAAAAGTATTAGGAAAGAAGATGAATCACTAAAGGATTAAAAGAAGGACATTGCAGTCCTTGCCTCAAGAAGTATATTTAGTTTAGCATGTCAGTCAGAAGATTCATCACGTTTTACTTTGGTGTTTGAAATAAGACAGGTGGTTACCATGAATAAGAGACTGTTTGATTTCCAAAGTGTATTTTCCAGGTAGCTCAGTGATCAGAATGGAGCAAGCTTCCTTCAGAACGGCAGAGACAACAGGAAACCTTATCGCTTTGTCTCCTTCTACATGGGGTGCCTCTTGCAAGTAAGATAAAGCTAATCAAAGCCTCAATCAATTGTGGCAAGAGACAGTGAATTAAGCATACAGAAATCACTAAGTGGTCTTGTCTTTGTAAGCAGGAATGACTTGTCATGTGCCTTTATGTTTTAATTGAAATGAAACACAGATACTGTGTGCAGCAACGAAAAAGTTGACTGTAATGAACGAGTCAAATCTTGTGTGGTCTTAGAAGTCTGTCTAAGGTTGATAAATATTACCTAAAGGATTTTTAACTTTTGTTTTTCTCTGTTCTTGCCATTTAAAATGAAATTATTTCCATATCAATAAATAAATGTGTTCTCCAAGGCATAAGTGATTTTCATTCACCTCCACTACACTGTCCATTTTCACGATGGATTGGCTGACCATGCAATTCTGATATTCAAATCTGAGTTTCCAGGAGTGATACTGAGCTGCTTTGAGTTGTCATAGCAATTGTATTTCTAAAAGAGATAAGTAGGTTTCAAATTCCTAAATAATGCTGCATCAGGAGTGTTTTAGAAACTATAATGGAGCTATAAGACTCAGTATTCAGAATTGTTGTATTGGAATGATCACATCATTTATGAAAACACATACCTAGATGTCCTTGACTATTTATGACAGCAGTAATGAGAGCAAACACAGCCAACCTCAATTTAAACATGAATAAATATGAACCTTTCTGACATCAACTGTCCTTCCTTTGACAGTTTCACTATATATGGACTAAAGAAGACATAATACTATTCCAGATCAGATTTCATCTTTCAAAAAAACAATGTCTCTTTACTGTCAGCACAGAGGAGCTAAACATGATATAAAAAACTAAAACACCTTTATGACTTCCTGCTTTTCAGCAACTGGAAATAAAGTTGAAGCTGGCTGGTGTGGCAGGTCTCGCGACTACACTGACGATGCATATTGCAAAAACGGCAATTGTGTTACATACTTAACCACCATAGCCACATATTTAATATAGACCATGATGTTGGCATGAATCATGTCTGAATTATATGTGCATAATCAGCCAAGTTTGTACTTTGTGTGTTGGCATCACTGAGGGAGAAGAGCCACCAGAGTCCAGCATGTCCATAGTCTGCACCATTATCTGGAATGGCCTGCCTTTCTCCATTGACTCTATAAGGGTCAGTTAGGTGACTAACTTATTTGCCCAGGCAACTGTAACTAGAATTGTCTTTTCACGTACTACAAATCTACACTTAAAAAATTGGTTTTATGTACTTATTTTATCTGTGTTTTCCAGGTCATTTGGAGATCTTGTCTAATTTCACATGGCATATTGCATTGATCCATGTTAATTAGAGGTCAGCCTCTGGGTCTGTTTAAATATTCATTGAAAATAAATTTTAGGGACAAATATGCCACTTCAAGTTACCTTCTACTCCTTCTTAGGTTCTCCATTGCAGCAATGGCTTCAGCATTACCTTAACAGTGTAATATCTGTGACAGCATCAAGCACTAAAACTGCTGCTGAGGAAATATCTTGCTCAAACCCAGCTCCCCCTGCTTTGTCATTGCATGCCAGATTCACAGTCTGTTCATTCAGCGCCCTAAAATCATTAGAGACGGCTAAAGTTAGACTGATCTTTGGAAACACAGCCGCTTGGAAAACAGCTTTGTAACCTCATATTATCACTTGCTTTCCTCTTTTCTTTTCCCTGACGAGCTTGGCATCCTACTGGCACAGAGCAAATCTGTTCTTTCACAGGATCCCAATTTGAGAGAGGGTGAGTTGTAGCCTGTGCTCTGTCTTTCCTCCAGTTACACATTTAGGTCTCTCTGAAGCAGTAGTTTCAGGCAACCCTTTCCAGAAGTCTCCTGGCCCTCCCTGTGCCTTCTTATGACAAGGGTTTTTTAAATCTTCAGTGTCTTCAAAACATATTTTTCCAGTGGAACTTCCAGTGTGTCAGGCTTTGGGTATCAATAACAGATATTAATTTTCCATCACAGTACTATGCTCTCCGATGTGTGACTTCCATATCCCAAAGGTTTAGTCAGCTGCCACTCCTCCCCACTAAGCCCTGTAAGTTCAAGCAATTCTGAATTATAGTTCTAGAAGAGGAAACACAGAGTTGTGACACAACGTCTTAGTTCTGCTCTGTAAAGAACTCTGTTACATGGTTTGCATTATTAAGTGGTTGTGTGCATAATGCACACCTGGTTCTCATACTTACTAGTCCTTTTTTGTCCTTCAGTATTGGCAGTTTAGATTTTTGGGTTCTGAAGTTAATTTATGTATTTTTCCCAAGATGAAACTGAACAAATTCCCAAATTTTTTAACAGATGTTTTCCCTTGTAGGTTCTCGGTAATTTCTTATAGAGTCACTTCAACTTTAAAGCTGTTTTTTTTTTTTTTTTTGTGGTTTGGGGTCTTTTTTTTTTTTTTTTTTTTTTTTTTTTTTTTTTTTTTTTTTTTTTTTTTTTTTTTTTTTTTTTTTTTTTCTTCTGACAAGGCAAGAAATATTTGGCAATCAGCTTAGGTTATAATACATTTGCTGCTGAAATAATTGAAATATATCAACTTTATACATAAAACATGGTAAAAGTCCGTCAGCTATACTTTGCAGTCAGGAGATTAAAAATAAAAAATATTGTTAAAAATTCGATTGGCAAAAATGTCCTAGTTATTCAACTAGTTTGCATCAG
The DNA here is from genome assembly GCA_013399365.1 of Pampusana beccarii. NCBI lineage: Eukaryota > Metazoa > Chordata > Aves > Columbiformes > Columbidae > Pampusana > Pampusana beccarii. The sequence continues at coordinate 89,467 of VWYH01009492.1, forward strand.
TGTATTCTCAATGACAACTAAGCTCTTTAAAAAGTCTTATTTTGTTTGATAGAAAACCTTTTTAAAGAGGAGTTTGAATGTTACATTTCCGAATTCTGTTTTTGAAGATTATTACAATGTTTACTCATTTGAAACATTGCATGTAATCTAGTGGAAGTAAGCAACTTATAAAATCATACATATACAACACTGAATCAAAATATAATCTTAAGAGGCTTTACATTAAAAAAATGTTATTATCTGCTAAATTCATAAAATTAAGCATAAAGAGTGTAGATGACTATATGTATGTGTAAGTGTATGTGTATGTAATCCCACTGTGATTTACAAATACTGAGCAGTACTATACAATTTATCCTAAAGGAATTATTGAGCATATAATGAAAAAGGGTAATATAAACAATTTCTGAGATAATTATCATCAATGTGGCAACATCTATTCAAACTAAAAACATATTGTTCTACAGACCTGTGGTTATTTACATACAATACACCTAGCTGGTGTATTGCATCCTTTTGCTCATGCTTGATATGATAGCACCAGAAATAATAGACATACGTCAGAAACCTGTCACCTTAATGATATACAAGTAATATTTAAAATACCTTCTTCTCTGAATTCTAAAGAAATCATTGTTCTTATGTGTACCTAGATGTCGAATAAAAGTGAATACAAAAGTTTGTATCTTACAGGAGTTCTTAGAAATGCACACATACCCTAGGAGTGATACACTGAAGGTGAGATAATTGAACAAGGACCAGAACTAACTGGAATAATTAAATTATTCTTTCCTTAAAAATGGAACTACAAACAGAACTAAGTTGTTCCTATGGAACCAAACTCATTCTTGGCCAATTTCTGATGAGAACAGAATCATGGCAAACCCACACATTTATCAAACACAAATTTCAATTTAGATTCCTGAATATCCAAAATGAATATTGCCCAGACAATTAAGAAGAATAATAGAATCATAGAATATCTCAAGTTGTAAAGGACTCATACATATCCTTAAGTACAACTCCCTACTCGCAGGACTACCTGAAACTCAACCATATGACTAAGAGAGTTGTCCAGATGCATCTTGAACTCCGACGGGCTTGGTGCCATGACCACTTCCCTAGGGAGCCTGTTCCAGTGGCTGACCACCCTCTGAGTGAAGAAACTTTTCCTAATGTTTAATCTGAACTTCCCCTGGTGTGGCTTCATTCCATTTCCTTGTGTCCCATCTCACTGGTCACCGGAGAGGAGATCAGCATCTCCCCCACTGCTGACTGTCTTGGAGGAGTTGTAGACTATGATGAAGTCACCCCTCAGCCTTCTCTTCTTTAAGCTGAACAAACCAAGTGACCTCAGATTCTCATTGTAAGTCTCACCCTTGAGACCTTTCACCATTTTGGTTGCTCTCCTCTGGACACACTCTAATAGTTTGATGTCTTCTTACAGAGTACTCGAGGTGGGGCTGTGCCAGTGCAGTGTAGAAGGACACAGTCACCTCCCTTGACTGCCTAGCTATGCCATGTTTGACGCAGCCCAGGACATCGTTGGCCCTTTTGCTGCCAGGACACACTGTTGACTCATATTCAACTTACCACCAACCCAAACTTCCAGATCTCTTTCCACGGGACTGCTATCCAGTCTCTCATCCCCTAGTTTGTACGTACAAGCACAATTACCCTGTCACAGGAGCAGAATCTGGCATTTGTTCTCGTTAAAAGAATCAAAATATTGGGATGATCACCTTTACATAAAATGAGTAGTTCAGAGTAGCTGGTAGATTTATCTTGATTATACTTAGAGGAAAGAAATTCCAAAGCAAAAAAAAAAGTCAACTCAGAACAAACTTTCCCTTAGCTTTCCTCATTCTTTTGTTCCAGGATACTGGAATCATTAAGTAATTATAAATACTGTGGGAGTAAAATTCAGCACACTCATTCTAAGAAACCATTGTAGCACGAGTTGAAAGTTACCTTCAGAGTGTCTGTTTCTTAATGGATTCTAAAAAAAAAGAAGTTTAACCATCCAGTTCGTGCACAGGTCTTTGCATTACAGAAGTCTACAACTGGTTGTAATGAAACCTTGCTTTTTAGCTTCTGTTCAGATACTTAGGGTATATCAGAAATTGCTTTCAGTTTGTGTCAAAGAATATTGCAGCCAATTTGGGATGGCAACAGAAAAAGAAATACCAAGAATAACAGCAGATTTTTACAACTGAAATTTACTAGTACTCAAACTTTGTTCTACTCTTTACAAGAATTATTAGAAAACAAGTGGGATTGTTATTATTAATATTACAAGATCTGTGATCCTGTAGATTTTCATAGCTTGTAGTCATCACACATTCACTGCAGACTCCAAATCCACTTATTAGGCACAATTCAGGTATATGTTTATTTCTCTTAATCTGTAGTTTGTATAAGGGTATTATTATTACTATTATTATTATTATAACTATTGAGTCATTAAATTCAACTGTATCTAATTCCTGCAGTAAAAGAAAACACAAACGGAAGGAAGTATGAAAGTGTATCCAAGTACAAATTTTATTCTTCTCCAGTCGCTTTTTCAGTCTTCTGCATTAATTGATATTAACTCCTGAGGAGTGGGGTGTTAAGTCCATCAATCCAACATACTGCTAGATAACTAATTAATACTAATGGTGGAGCTGTGAACCCATCAGATGAAGCTTTTACAATTAAAATATCACAAGCTTTCGTCACACTGAAAAAGGAATAAAACACATTTATTACTAACAGGAAAGCCAGAGCTGATCCTCCCTTTCTAATTCCTAAAGAAGAGGCCGATGTTGGATTTAATTTACACAAAGAAAAGGACTTGCTCATCTGTACTCTATTCTACATTTGCAACTCCTCTTTCAGCAGCCTGAGATCCAATAGAAATGGTAGAAGAATATATTTTATTAAACTAAAGTTATCATCAGAGCACTAATAATTCTGAGATCTCAAAAAACAGAAGGTTTGTGTTCTCTAGTGGCACTGACACAAGGGGCAGCTGAAGCACCAGTAAGAACAGCCTAAGGGGGGGCCCTTTTTTGGTGGTCTTTTTGAAGAAAGCATTTGGGGTTTGTCATGTAGCACAAAACCAATGAATTAGGGAGGAACTTTTGCTAAAAGTAGTCACTTAACTGCTAGATAGTTGGACCTCTTAACTAGTCCAATCTACAGAGTTTGACAAGTGTAGCATGACTGAAATATTGCTGTCTAAGACTTGTTCCTTTGCCCAGCTTACTTTGAACTCAAGTTTAAAAGCCCAGTGATTCCAGTGGTAGTCTTCTTATCTTATCCCTTGCATATACAGAGCTATTGCTGCATTCAAAAGTAGGAAGGCTGCAGAAAATGCATATGTTGTGAAAACCCTGAAACTTTCACGATGGTAAAAAACCAGCTAGGGAGAGGGATCTGAGTGGGGAGACCCAGGGGACAGGACGTGCTTGTGACAGGAACTTTCTGCCCTATGAAATTTTTCAGGTAATTAATTCAGGTCTTGGAGCATTGTGTAACTTAAAAGCCTGGTATATTCGCACTGCTGTACTCTGAGAATTGCTATTTCTTTGAAAAATGTCTACAAGGCCAATAGAAATCAAATGACATTCATAAATCTAAACAGAGGGTGATAAAACCACAAATCTCAGCTTTTAATAAGCAGGGATTTCCATCTGGTAGTTCTTCTGCTGACATTACAGGTGTGTCTGCTGCAGAGGCATTTATGGATGCACAATTTTACTATCCCCATGATTTCTTCCTGTCACATATATATATATATATTGATTCAGAACAGAGTAAATTACCGGAAACTTGCACCAAATAATTTACCAAGAGGGTAACACTTCCATAGCACTGAAAATGTACTAACAAAATGAATAATGCACAGGGAGACCTGGACATTGTATTCTGTAAGAGCTGTAGGTTTACTTTGGCTGCTACAAATAGTTTCTTGTATGGTCCTATTTCATCGAAATGTAAACCACATGTTCGAATTACATGGCCAGAGGGATCTATAGAGTTCTCAGGTGCTGATTTGTAGAAGCCTCAGTTGCAGCTTGAAACAGTATTCAGATTCTGACACAGCACCAAATGTTAAAAACTAATGACAGGAAAGAACTTGTCAGGAAAGGATACTAGAGGTGAAGTGTTCCTGTCATTGTGTCTTTACAAAAACCCCATTAGTCATGGATCAGAATGTCTAAAGCCTAAATACGGAGGGAAAAAAATATATATGTGTGTAAATATATATATATTATTTCTAAAAGGAAATTGGGAAAAAAAATCAGTTTCACCCATTTCATTTTGTGCTACAAAATTCAACTGATTGTGACTTATTTTAGATACACTTCTTGTGTCAAAATAGGACCAAGCCCTAACAACACCTAACATAAAGAACTTTTCCAAATCAGTCTTTTTGAGACTTTTCCTTAAAAAAAAAAAAAAAAAAAAAAAAAAAAAAAAGACTGTTCTGAATAATAAAAAACATACTTTGTGTGATACTGAAACTATTTACAGAAATAGAAATGAAAAAGAGAGCCTGAATATTGATATTTTAATTTTTTTTTTACAATCTTTTAAATTAGGTTACTCTTTTTTATAGATACCAAAGAACACAATGTCTCAGAAAAACTCTGAAAAATGAGATTACATGCACTAGCTATTCCACACCATGACAATACAAGACCATGATACAAAATGATATCACAGCACTGTGAAAGATCTAAGCAGCCATAAAATAGCCACAGAACATAGTTGCTGAAATTCTCCATCAGAACTACTTAATTAATTATCTCAGTCAGCCCCTGATAACAGACCTTTCCCATTAGCACAGACTAACCCTTTCTCTGAGAAAACAGACAGGTTCATTTACAATTTTCACGAGAGCATCTAAAAGCTGCGACCAGAACTAAACTTAGTAGACACAAACATTTCAGTGTTTAAGTTTGACTGACAATCCCCTCAAGTTAGTTAGCAAGTAATTGAGTTCCTAGTGTTGGTCAAAAATAGGACACAACATGGTTCTGAAAAAAAGACATCTGTATAACAAGATTTTTATTTTACATGGATGTTCTGGAATAATTGTTCAGAAATAATTACATTTAAAAATATTATTACTGTGATCAAATATTACAGCATCAGTCCACTATTCTAAATTATATAATGTTGAGGACAACATTGTGCAAGAACAGTCATGACATAAGTCCAATATCTACATTCACATGTAATCCCATATGTATTTCAATAACAGTGTGCCCTTCAAATGAACAAGTAAAATATTTATGCGATTTGTACACTGCTTTGTTTTTTTTCTTAAATTATTTAAATTTATGACATGAGTGAGGAAAAAAAAAAAGAAACACGCATTTTGCTTTCTTAGCTAAAGTACATAGTGTACACATAACAGTGAGTTTCGTTCAGGACTAGATGGGAGGTTTCCATTTTATTTTTTTATTAGCTCTAGTCTTTGGCCTTAATTTGTTGAATATTGGGATGATTTGCAGTTTTCCAAAAAAAGGACTCTATGAAATTTTCTTAAACAATTCAGTTGTCTGAGATGTTTTTTCTGAGACACTTTTCTTTTACTCTTGCTTTTCCTACTACTTGTGTTAGAATTATTTAATCCCAAATTAAACAGAGAAAAGTAATACAAGAAAATATTCCTCTTCTTCACAAGTGATTGCAGTGGCAATTCACAGTAGCATGTCTACCATTTCTATCAGACTGTATTTTAGAGTATATAAAAGTCCTTGACAACATCTAAGAATAAATTACTCTATTATGTAGATAAGCAATATTATTTTTATATGCTGATAAATGCGGGTGGCCAGTCAGAAGACTGCCCACTTTTTGAAATGTAATTCAGGTTTCTGTAACTTTACCTGACTGCAGCTGGTTGATCCAGAATGCTGTATGAAACACACAGCTTACTTAAAATTTTGTTAAAGTGAACTTTAAACCTCTGAATTGTTTATGGAACAAACAAGAAGGTACAGTTAAACAGAGAGGTATGTTTGAACTCCAGTTCCACTCTGGAGCCCAGCAGTGGCTAATATGAAGCCTGCTGTTCGCAGTCTGAACATGAGCCCTCCTGTTGAAGTTGTGTCTTCCTTAAACGCAAAGTAAGCAAGATTTCCTGCTGAAAATGGCTTCCTGTAGGCTATGCAAAAAACTATCGGGAGTCCTAGGAAGGCAATTCAGAATGTCTGTCTCCATAAAGGGAATAATCTCTCTGAAGTTTCCAAAGAGCTCTGCAACTTCTCTAATCTTGTCAATCATGCTTCCTGTTTAGTCAGCGAGGAGATGAATTCCAGTCACCAAGTGATCAATGGCATTTAAGAGTTCCTCTCTACTTGATGGAGAAAAACTTCATTTCCAAGGCAATGAAGGGGGTCTGAAATAAGTGGGATGTCTCTTGAAGTTCGAGGTTCTGATTTTTTTTTTTTTTTAATTTTTTTTTATTCCAGAGACCTACCGAAGTACTGAGCTGAGATACAAGATTTGCCTAGCAGCAGCATCTCCATCAGCATCTCTGAAGTTTCTCCTCTCTTAAAAAAGGTTTTGTGTACTTGGTATACATTCACAAGGAACAACACATGATGACCAAGCTCTGATTCAGCTATCTCCATTACAAGAAGTACGGCTCCCTGTTTCACCAAAGTTAATCATAGGGGGATGAAGAGATTGAGAGCAGATATGGAGAAGGATTAACCATAGTACAAGGGGTAATGGCTTTAAACTAAAGGAGGGGAGATTCAGGCTAGATATGAGGAAGAATTTTTTTTACGATGAAGGTGATGAAACACTGGCACAGGTTGCCCAGAGAGCTAGATGCCACATCCCTGGAAACATTCAAGACCAGGTTGGACAGGGCTCTGGGCAACCTGTTCTAGTTGAAGATGTCCAAGGTTGGACTAGATGACCTTTGACGGTCCCTTCCAACAAAATTAATTCTATGATTCTACAGTTCAATGAATGTATGTGAGTTCTTACTTCAAGATCCATCTCTTGGAGTCCTGCAGACCTCAAAGCTCAAGTCAAATGTGAGAGAAGAGTAAACGCTGCTGGTAAGCAAAGGCCTGATGATCAGTCTTTCTCCCTTACACTGATTAACTCAGCCATATTTCCTTAGTGTATGCCATTTTTAAGCACTCAAAATACTGACTTTGAACTCTCAAAAAATGAGACAAAAAGTTAAATAAAAAATTTGAGTCAGTATGTATCAGATACTCAAGGGTCTGGATTTTTTTGTCTGGGTTTTTTTGGTTTTTTTAAGAGTTTTGAGGTATCAGTGACATTGTCACAAGTATAATAGTCTTCAAAAGATAATGCAGGGACAAAAAAGAGGAAAAAAGTGTAAATATTTGTGACACTTGCATACTCACTGCAGACACCTCTCAGACCAGTAAACCTGCGGCTTTTTTTTTTTTTTCCATTTATGAAGTGAACAACCTACAGAAAGCCACCCTTTTACTAATGTTGGCAGGTTGAATAATGCTTCTGATTTCTCACATTCCTGTCATTTTTGACAATTCCCTAAAACACCTTCTAGAAACACTGGAAAATGACTTGCTCTGTGCATGTTTTAGGCTTAGTTTTCACTTCTGTCTCCATTACTCTGGGAAACCAGATTTTGCTACCAGTTCAGTCAGCTAACCAAAGTGCTAAGGAACTTCGGAGGTTCTGCATTCTCTTCTATGGCTATCATGCACAAAAATTTTGTTTTCCTTTACAGTTACCAAAATGCCATATCTACTTCACCTAGCCAGGTTAGACAAGAAGACCAGCAAGTACTCTGTCATTCTGAACAGGTAAATTCTGGGAAGGTTTCTTTGCTTACCATTTCTTTTAAGACACTGATTGTGTGTGTGTGTGTATGCATAGCAATCTGATAATTAAATGAAAAATAATAATGTATATAAATGTATTATTTTTTCCTACACTTTATTTTTTAATCAAAATATAGTAAAACATGGTGAGTGTTAAAGTATATTATAGTAATAAAACTTTTCATATCAATCTCTGAGTAAGCTCCAATGGAGCTGTCACGGTCTATTATGTTCCAGAGTAGCCGTTAGGGTCTATTATGTCAATTATCATACACATCCATGACAGATTGTTCTTTTTGGCTTTTTTTTTTTTATATTAACATTAAAAATAAAACCAAGAAGGGCCTGGATTGCTCAGGGTATTGAAATGCAGTGGAGAGCCTTTTACTTCGAGGTTACCCAGCGAAATCTAACTCAGGTCACTGGTAGCTGAAAATTGCTGTTCAGTGATGTGTATAAAAGGGTCTGAAAAAAAAACTCTGAAGTATTGAAGTTAGTGGAAGTGCTGAAAATTGCTTCAATGATTACAGAATTAGGTCCTTACTTTAGTTTCCAACAGTTCGTATTGCATCTGGATATACACTACTAGTGTTGACATTAATTAGATATCTTCACCAGACAAGCACAAATATAGTCACAGATCCAGTGGTCTTCTCAAGTATTGTGAAGATGATGAAGATGATAAGTATGAGACTTCTCTATGAGAAAGGGTTAAAAATTTATTTTCACCATTAGAAAGCACAACTGAGATGAGTACAGTAATGGCCTATAAATCACAAAGTGAATAATAGTATTATTTTTCCTGTAATTAGTGGTTTACACAGTGGAACTCAAAGACAACACGGGTTGAAAATACAAAAATTCCATGAGGAAACAGACAAATTCAAATTCACTGATCAAGGAATTAAAGCCACAGTAATATAAAGACAACTACAGACTCAGTGTATCTCAAACAGATTAATGTCAGAAGCTGGAAAAGTATTCTCCGAATATCTACTTATAGCCTTTTGAAAGATCAGATCATAGAATAGAATAACCTTCCGTTTTTGTGACTCAAATGTTCTCAGGTTTCTGTAGGTTGTTCCTTCTCTAGTTGTCAGTCGAGGCACAAGAGAACAACTAAAACACCTCAAGTACAGCTTTTACTCTTCACACCTCTTGAAATGGGAAAACAGCCTAATATTGTTAGACAAAACAAGCACTCAAGTTCATTTTTTGCTTGTACAGCACTGTATTAGTAATAATAATGCTATGAAAATTTTGTGAGAAGTTTATGAAAATTATGCTTCAGGAATGTCCCCAAATCAGTCAGGTAACAGGGACATGGCCATTTAAACACTCTATAAGAAGATATTTCTGGCTTCTTCACTGTGTTACTAAAATCCTCTTTTTTGACAACCAGTCTTGCAGAAGTAGAGTAGATGATGTTGAAATTGTTGTTCAGTCTTTTACGCAGGTGATCACAAAACTGCAGCTACACTTACTACTCGGCTTAAGAGAAAAAAGTTCTTGTCTTTCCCCCACACATCACAGAAAGAGAAGCATAGTATTGCCCTTTTTTTTTCATTTAATGTTGAAAATTTACTTTCCTCTTCTTGTACATAGCATAATGTGACAATTATGTGACACATAAAAAAAAAAAAAAATTATGACAATGCTTGCCCTGTATCCAAATGTGAAGGGATCTGCAGTCATTTCAAATAGGAAACCTGCTATTAGCTCACACAATAGATTCCCCAGCTGAAAAGAAGACATAAATTGGAGTGAATCAAGCATTCACCGCCGGCAGAACTGCTGCTTGTGTTCACTGATGAGATGTAAATGTGCTTAGCAAGAGTACAGCATCAGAAGAGGACCATGAAATTATAACACAGAGACCGTAATGAGAATGGGTTAATTTGTAGCATTTCTTATTCTAATTATGGGATTTGACATATGGGAATAAAACCATTTTCAACCATTTTCTTTTCTTGTTACTATCCCGTACTACAAGAATGAGAAACAACAGCAATCTGCATGCTTTTCTATTCTGTGAAATACAGTAGCATGCTGCACAGTTTTGACCCTTTCAATATTCTGCATAGGTAATTTGAGAGAAGACAGTCCAGTTATGGTCTCAGAAAAGAGCATTTAATGAATCCAGGAAAAGTATAATTTGCATGGAAATAGGGTGAATTATTTTTTTTAAGTGCACAAGAATGTAATGGGTGAAAAAGAAAATGCAAAAAACAAACCAACAATAAAAACCCAAAAACTAGAAAACAGAAGCAGCGCAACATTTCTCCAGCACAATTCTTTTAATGAGAATTAAAATTTGTATGAACTTAAACTATTCTCAGAGTGTTGGGTTGCTAGTTTCATCTTGCAGTGTGTAAATTATCTATGTAGACATATTCTGTTTGTAAGAGAGATGTCCAGCTGGTGAAAAATGTCCTGTTCCACAGAATTCAGATATTAATCCATTATTTTGACAGAAAATAAGTATGTGGAGGTTGAGACACTTGCCCCTCAGCCTAAATGGAGGCATTTTCAGGCCTACAGATTCTGTATTTTCTAACAGCTACGAAACTATGTCTGAAAAGAACTGTGCTGGTTTGACTGAAAATGAGTTAATTTTCTTCATGAAGTTATAAACCTTTATTTTTCGTAGCTAGCACAGTCACTACTTGGACTCAGTTTGAGAACAAGAGCTAACACCCTGGGGCAGAGTTAATGTTTTTAATTGCCCTGGTCTGAGAGCCAAGGACATTCTGAGCACTCTGCCCACAGGTGTGAAGCACTGAGGAAGGGGGGCATGGATGGGCAGAGCTTGACTGACATTCAGACTGATCAATAAGGGTATTCCATCTTATTAGCATCATGCTTCATATTTAAGGAAAGTTCGGATCTTCCTATCTCTCTAAGGCTTTTTCACTCTCTGGCTCTTCTCTTTGCTCTTGGAGACCTGTTCAGGGGAGTTCTGTTCGGGACTTTTTTTAGTTCTGCCTTTTGCCATCCTGTCATTTTGCAGAGGCCTCTGGGCCTTTATGTCTTTTATCCTCTCTTCTCTCTCTGGAATCGTCTTTGGGACCAGGTGCTCTTTCCTGGAACTGGCTACTCAGTGCGGATGGAATTCGTGAGGAATTCCACTTAATATGTTTATTTTATATTCTATTTCCATTTCATATACATTTTTACTAGTAGTGTATTAGTATTCTGTTATTTTATTAAACTGTTTTTATCTCAATCCAAGTTTCTCCCTTCCCTTTTGATTCTCTCCCCTATTGGTGGGGAGGGAGATGAGCGAGTAGCTATCGTGGTTATGTTGTTCGCTCAGGTTAGACCACGACAAGAACATAGAAACATGAAATTCACATTTCAGTGACCGAACTCAAACTCTGCTAATGCACATACAAACAAAATATTATTTTTAATGAAAGACTCTGACATATGCCTAGAGGATTATTGGTAATTCGTTTTAAAAGTCCTCCTGTGTTTTACTTGTGCCTGCTTCATAACTGTTGTTTGAGGGTTATTGCATTTATGTGCAGACACACAGATTTTTGACAAGTGCAAATTAGCTTTGCTCTGTGAGTTGCTACCAGTACTCAGTAGCCTGTCTTGCCTTTAAAATGTAAATATAGAACATAATATTGTCCTGAAAACTCACAAACCTGAAAGCACGAGATGGGTGAGGTTAATGAAGGAAAGTAAAAAAAATAAACAGAAACAAAAAACACAACAAAGCCCACAGGTTTTCCTACCAAAACGACTTCAAAGAGGGTGAGGAGGACATAAGCGCTTTGAAGACCAACAGATACGAGTTGGAGAAGTGGGATGAGATTTTTAAAAGAGATTTTGTAGGATTTATTAAAACTTCATTTGAGCATTTAAATAAAATGTTAAGATTCAGGCTATTTTTAAATACCTACTTGGTGTGCTGAAGTAGCTGAAAGAATATGTTCACAAGGTTATTCAAAATTTGTCAATAGAGGGGTTCTCACCAGGGAGTTAGAATTCACGCGCTTCCTCAGTCTGTCTTTGAATCATGATGGAGCTTAGATAAAACATCAGGCAACTAACTGCTTAGCTAAAGATTGATCTAGAGACGTCTGGGTGCTTCTGTTTAGGCATATAAAGAACTTTGTGATCCAGAATGGCAATATAAATCAATTTTATGCTTTACCAGCTATAATCAGGAGTCCAGGGACCAGGCAACTTAATCTTTGTCTGAGAGAAGGATCCCAAATTGCCACAAGTCTGAACTTGGAACTTAGAGATTCTGAATCACATTGACAAATATTCATGTCTTACTAATTTTTCCCAAATAATTATAGAATCCTGAATTTCTTGGATTAAAATGCTAATACAATTTGGAAATGATATAAATTTAATTTATACAGTAGAAAATTCATAAATCAGGTAGAATTTATAAACCTGGTAGGACAGAGGAGAGATAGCATTAAAACTGTGTTATAGACCTAGCAAGAAAAGGACACTGAGGAATCCTGACTTCAGGGTATCACAGGAAAGTATATTCAGATTGACAGAACAGCTTATACCCACACTGGTAAGAGAGAAACTCAGTAAAGGAAGCAGCCCTAAAATAGGTAAGAATAAAGGTTGCAGGAAAAGAATTATCTGTTGAGAAAAATCATTGTATAACATAAATGTATACACTATGTGTCTATCCATATGCACGTGTGCATAGACACACACCATTAAACAAATGCCATTATCCTTAGATCCATTTCATTTACTTATCACTGGCTATTTCTTACATGTTACATTAAACCAAAAATAAGATACTTTAGCCTTACTAAGTTTCTCTAAGTATATTCACCTATTTGAGGTGCTTGCCTGGCCTCTAACCGTCACTGTCCAAGGGAATAGGTGTCCTGTAGGTCGTGTGTCTTGGAAGCTGACCCAGATGTCTTTAACATGTTAGAGTACCTCAAATGGCAATAGACATCTGCGTTTTTTTTGTGTGTTTGTTTGTTGTTTTTGTTTTGACTAGCATGCTAGGTTCTAGGATCATGATTTGCTGAATATCTCTGCCGCTGTAACTACAGCAGTCACTTCAGCAGGCTTCAGATACCAAAACATAAGATAGACAAGGCATCATGCCCAAATTCCAGCTGCTGATCTCCAAAAGGCTGCAGATCTTCCATAAGTTTTGTCTCTAACCTGCCAGCTCCATTTAGGTGTATTGGCATCTGAGATGGCAGTATATCCCCATGTTTATGTAGCTGAATCCTGCCCTAAGTCTCAATTATAATAGGAGCACAGACATCTAGTTCACATGTGGATAATGAGGGAAAAACTTCACTCATTGCCTCTACTACTTCTTTATTAATAGTAAAGTTTGAAGGCAGCAAGATGATGAAGCCAAGATTTTTTTTTCCTTATTTTCTCTTTCTTTTAGCCCACTTTTATTTAATTGTATTTAAATTAATGTTGAAGTGAACTTAATACTATTTCTGGTGGCAGCAGCTCAAACCAGGATCTGTTTCCATTTATTCCTTTTCCCTCCCACTTCACCCCATCATTTCTGTTTTGTAAATCACTTTATTCAAAAACTGTAATAAAATATGTGAGGAGTACAAAGAAAAGGAACATAATTTTAAATGTATTTGTTAAAGTTTGGATTAATATTATTGTATGTCTCTCATAATAAATGGGTATATCTTAGTAAATGTAAAATAACATGTTGTCCATGTTTGTCAAGACTTTTTAAGTCAAAAGGGAGTATGACTTTTATACAGTATACATAAACTAAAGTAAAAATTAAAGCTATTACAATACTCTTTTAAGAGTTTCTAATGACATTCCCTTACAATATCACTAAAGTAGAGCTCAGCTTTTGTGAACTTTGTTTTACCAGCTTAATTGTAAAAAACAAAGTATTTACCTTTTAGTGAAGGTTGCTACAGTTATCAATTTATTGCGAATGCATTTATGGTATATCTCCTTTTCTCTGTGTCTGTGAATAACAAAGATATATACAAAACTCTAAAATCGTATTCAATGTTCAGAGCATCTGGTCAATTCAGCTTTCCATTGTGTCCTCTTTATCTCTGATAATTTTCTAGTGTTTTAATTTTTATGATCCTTTCTTCTGCAGCTTTCCCCTCTGCTCCCTTTCTTAAACAGTCACATAGATATGTTGTTGCCATATGTACATCCTCATTTTGGTCGTCAGCAAGGAACTCAGTCTTGTATTCTATGTTTGAAACTAAGTATGCAATTGTCGGTATATTTTCCTTACAGAGCATCTTCTCAGGGGAAAAAAAAAAAAAAAAAAAGGACTTTTGCCATAGAAAGCAAATTTTATTATAATATAAATCATAATAATTACCTTTCAAATGCAGAATGACAGAGGAGAAACAAGAAAAGTTTATGACAACACCTTTCCATTTCCATGTGTTCTTAGAAGATGTTTCCTTGTTTTCACACTTGGTTTCAGTTAACCTTATCAATACAGGAATTGCAGCAAGCTCAATACAGGACTTTCTAGTCCTTGCAAATACCATGGCAGGCTAGTCCGCAGGTAGGATAAGGGGCTTGCGAGTCTGGCATTAAACCAGCCAGAAGCCTGGGCTGTATACTGGAGGGACCAGAAAGCCTGGAAATGGGCAAATGGAGGGACCAGAGGGGTTCAAATCAGCTGCTGGAGAGACCGTGAGATCTGAGGGTTGACTTGGTTACCTCTTTACATGTATGTGGCTGTATTGAAAACAAAAAGATCCCAGGGATGAGCTACAGGGTAGACTGAGTATTTAAGGCCATTTGCTGGAGGGATTAACAGTGCGTGTGCAGTCAGGCATGTGTGTGCACACAAATGTGTGTGTGATTAGTTCTGAGCTACCAGGAGCTATAGAAGCACTGCAGGCTCCGGGGGTGCCAGCAGCTGGAGAAAGCAAGCACCTAGGGCCAGTTCCTGCCTTTGGTGTGTAAATCCATGCTAAGATCCATGTTGTACATGTGCACACTATTGCCCACTAACAGACCCTTATCCTGAAATGCCAGAGAGTGTGACAAGATTAGACAATTTTGTTTGTGCCGTGTTTGCACATTTCTATCAGCATTGTTCTGTGTGGCTTCCGTACGCATTGCCATGCTCGTGTGTGCGTCTTTGGGGAATGCATGCTCAGACTCGCTTCTGGCTGGGCCTGGGAACACAGAGCTGTTTCAACTGAAGGACAGAGAACCACGAAACAGGAACCATGTGGCTAATGAGAGAAAGCTAAAAAGCTTTGGTAGTTTTCTCACTGGCATTCACAATAATGTAGAGAAGCTGCTATATCTCAATTTAAATTTATATATATAGATATATTTATCTATACGTACATATATTTGGACAGTGATAGCTGAAGTAAAGCAAATTTAGTATTTATCATCCACGGAAGAATGTGTAAAAAGGACCCTTCCAGATGATGACTACAAAAATGAACTCCTGGAGCATTCTTCATCAAGAAGTTATTTTTTATACACTCAGTACATAAAATCTGCAAGCCTTAGATAAAATTGTCAGAATAATTAGGACCTTTTTAGCTCATCAGTGAATGAAATATAGTGGTTCCAAAGTAGTATCTCTGGAGAAGGCACCAAAGGGGCTGAGGCTGATTCACAGTAGCTAATAACACAGCACATACACCGCACAAGCAAGAAAAAGCTAATAATAAAAAATAACTTTAATGGGTAACTTCTGTGCTTTACAATGCAGTTTCCTTGAGATGGATGATAGAAAAGGAAAGCAGAGATGCTTTTTTACTTGAGAGGAAATTAAAGCCTTGATCCTGGTTAGGCAGTACTCTTTCTGATTAGTAGGTGAAAAGGAGGATTTAGATGTGATAGAAAAATATTTTCGGCATCCATCTTGACTTCTGCTGCTATTTTGGCAAATCTCCTTGTTTACAAACTGCTTCAGTTGTAAGAGTTTTTAAGCACTAGTTATTCAGGGAATCATTGTAAAAAGAGCCATGGGACCTAACAGTAATATTTTCATGTCTAACTATCAACAAGGGAAAAGAGAGAGGCTCATCAAACTGACAAATATGCATCCACTCTGAATCAAATGTTGGAAAAAAGGTTTGGCATAAATGTTATGTAGTCAGCTTGCAAAAGAAACCAACAGTGGAATACAGCAAAATTAATCTGTTTATGCATATGGGCAATCTCACAGGTAGAATTGTTTCTGTACATAGAAGATTCTCTATACATAAATAATTACTTATATGCAGTAACTATAACAAAAGCTAGCAATAGTGTTGTAAATCCCACTCTTTTAACAGAAGTAGCCCAGTCAGGATTAATCCAGCTCTATTGCCATAATAATGTGTGCTAAATACATACACTTTCGTTCAAATGTAGCCTCAGCTGAGCCCTGAGCCTCATGCAAACACTGAATACAACTTCCAAGAGCAGAACTCACTGCTGCCTTCAATTTCAGTTGTACAAGCACAGGTTAGCCATCTCTTTTGAACTTCAGGCTTAAATCAGGCACAAAACCCACCATCTGAAGCTGCTTTGGAAAGGTTAATCTATAGCGTCATGTGGAGGTGAATGGATAACACTTTAGCAGGACTTGGACTGAGAAATGGAAGTTCCTTTCACATGACCTCCCCATGTTCACAGCAGCAATACAGCTGACAAGTTTTGTTGTGCTGTGTTTTGGCTCTGTGCAAGTGTTTGACCTTTTCCTTGGCCAGGCAGGCCTGCTGAGCAGTCAGCACACGGAGCCCTCTGCATGTCCCAGGCTGGCAAGATTTAATGGATCACATTAAGCTCTGATCTGTGTCTTAAAGAAATTAGAACAGCTTTGGTTGGAAAAGCTCCATTTTCATTTCATTAAAAAAACTCAGGAAACTAGGAGCAGAAAGGAAATAAAAAGAGAAACCATAAAGGGAATTTTGTATTCTGTTGACTTTGCTGAAAACCTGAAGAAAGCCAAATGCTTTCTTAATAATGAGGCTTAGACTGACTCTGATAGCAGTCTTTGTACCACCTATTGCAAAAGCTCCATTTATCTTCTATGTAAAATGTCCAATGAAGCATGGAAAACATGTAATTTGTAGAGAGAATGGGAGTTATGCAATTTTTGCTGGCATAAACAATGCAATAACTGCTCAGAAATAGCCTTTTGCATTCATGAATGTGGTCCATTATCTGCTCTGTCTCTCTTCTTTGCTCATTCTGAGTTGGGGCATGATAATAAAAGAAAGGCATCCTCTTTGCCTCAGAGCTTTGGTTTTCAAAGAGCAAGCGGATAACAACGTATGACAGCTCATTCTTGTCTTCTGATTAAGGAGCAGCCATGTTTTATGGACACTTACTAAGTTGTCAGCTAATTAAACATCTGCAAACATTTATGTGCATGTAATTGGACTACCTTTAAAAACAGGACTTTTCTGGAGTTATCAAATAGATTAGAGACTGCAAGGCAGTAGATAAGAAGCATTGAGTTATTATTGTTATTACTATTACTGTCGTCACTACTATTAGTGGGAATAGTTAGGATAAATGCAGAATGGAGTGTTTGCAAGGTACTTTCTGGCAGAGTGTGTGCCCTATATAATCAGTTGTCTGTAAATAAAGAGCTATTAATTGTGTCTTTAGTAATTTTCTCAATGTTTTTGTTTGTTGCATTTTTGGAGAAAAGAATTTACACAAAGGGGTATTGACAGGGTTGCTAAGGGCACAACAGATGACATAATATATTTGGATTTCCAGAAAGCCTTTTGTAACATTCCACATGACAAGTTCCTGCTTAATCTCCAAGATAAAGCAAGGATTCAGGGCAGGACATGGACAGAGATACAGAACAGGTTGAAAAATAGCAGAGCAGTAGCTATAGATAGCTCCTGTGAAAGGAGCTATGTCAAAACAGAGAAAGCATTATTTCAGGTCTACAGGGGCTAGTGCTTTAAAGTCTGCTGTGCATGTATGTGCTTCAATTTAGAAAGATAATCTACAAACACAAAGAACACATTCAGTCTAGTGGCGTTTTCTGAGAACAAAAAAATGAAAGATGATGAATGAATGCCATACAGACAGCTAAACTTAAAAAGGATTTATATTTGATTTGTAAATAGGTTGTCACCGAGGAAATTAAATGTAATATTGACAAATACAAAGTAATACAACTTTAGTGCTGTAGAACCCACTAAATTCCAGCTAGACCTAATGGGATTAAAATCTAAACCAAACCAACCAATGAAAAATCAACCAAACAAACCACAAAGAAAGCTAAACAAAGCAATTTCACCACTTTAATGGGTTGGACAAGCAAAGGACTATTTCGTATTCCCTTTCTAAGAGCATAAAACTAGTCTTTTTCTTGCAGTAATAAGAATAAATAATACTTGGCATTTCTAAACAGCTTTCATCAAATGAGATAACCTGCAGATATCCTCCAAGATATTGGTCATTACAGGAATTCATATATCACAAGGGCATCTATTCCCCGTAAGAAAGAAGTGAAACAGTAGTACATGGTATGGGACACAACATCTTCCATGGTGGTGGTTATTTCGGCT
The DNA here is from genome assembly GCA_013399365.1 of Pampusana beccarii. Taxonomy (NCBI): domain Eukaryota; kingdom Metazoa; phylum Chordata; class Aves; order Columbiformes; family Columbidae; genus Pampusana; species Pampusana beccarii. Next base: position 107,816 of record VWYH01009492.1, read on the forward strand.
TTGCATGAACAAGTTCATATCACTTTGGTTACTTTTTCTTTCTCCATTTCCATTTGACAATCACGTTTGGGGTAAACAGTAGATGGTTTCATTGTACCCCTTTCTTTTTTCCACTTCCTTACTAAATAATCTGTTTTCCTTTCATTTGAAGGGGAAAAGCTGAGTGAAGTAGATTTCTAGAAGACGACCTTGCTGTCGATAGCACCATGTTATCCTTTGTCCAGCTTCAAAACTTAACTTTGTCTAAGCAAAAAAGCAGATGAATATATTCCCAATGATTTTTTTTAAGACTTTTTTTTTAGAAAAAAAACCAAAACAAAACAACCTTATCACATTTCACAGATTTACTCCTTTGGAAACAAATTTCACATTTATTGTATTCAATTATGACAAATGCTACTGGCAGATGAGAGAGGAGGAATTCATGATGTCTAAGATTAAACCTCTTAATTCAGTGCCTAAAACTGATTTAGTCAATAGACCAACATGGACTTCTTTTAGGTGTTGTGAATTGCACTGTGAAAGAACCTGCATTCCTGATTTAGGGGTCTGCAATAGATTTGTCAAGTTAAACACTGTAAATGCACAGGGTGTCTGACAACTGAAGATTCAATGTTTTTATATGATCTGTGTTTTCTACAGGATTTCTAATGACTGCCAAGTGCTACAGTATTCCTGAGGTTTCAGCAACAAAAATCACAAGCCCATTCACAATACTGTTTGTATAAATTTTGAGCTCTTTTTAATTTTTTATTTCCTGATGAGAACAGCTTTGCTGGCTTAGGAAGACTGACAGTAAAATGTGTCAGAAATGGAAATATAGAGATATACTCTCCTAATCTGGATTGGAGTCACATACTTACTTTAAGATTCTGATAGACTCTACAGTTAGACAGTATTAACCAGTAGTCACACGTTTATGCTGTTTAGTTTTTATAATATGCCTCCTCCTGTCATACTTAACTTTTAAATAAAGGTATTTGTGTTTTGCAGTGGTGGCTGCTCCCTGAGAAACAGTTGTCTGCAGAGCCACACACACCAAACTAAACTCAGGACTGCAAAGGAGTTTACAGTAAGCACGAGGTCTTGCCAGGTCTACACACTAAAAGCCTGATTTGCAGCAAAAGTAATACTATGATCTAGACCCCTCCCCAAAAGATAGCATGAGAAGGTGTGGAACCTAAATAGAATGGTACTGAGGAATCAAAAAAAGTGTCAGCATGTTATTAGCTTGTGATATGTGACAATGTAATTGTCATTGATGGCTCATTCCCAAGGGTGAGAAGGGGTCTGCAGAAAGATGATGGCAACCTTGTCCCTAGGCTTTTTAACCTCTGCAGACCTGAACCAGCTCTGTTCCTCTCATCTAACATTACATCAGGCAGAACCATCAACAGCTTGAGAATTGAAAGATTTTATGAAATATATTTTGTTTTGTTTTGTGTTTTGTGTTTTGTGTTTTGTTTTGTTTTGTTTTGTTTTGTTTTGTTTTGCTTTGCTTTGCTTTGCTTTGCTTTGCTTTGCTTTGCTTTGCTTTGTTTTTCTAAGCTTCCCTCCCCACCCTAAGAGAAGATTAGGGAATAGGAACAGCAGAAACCTCTGAAGTTTGAGGCTACCTCTTCATCACTACCTTGGTATTTTACTCTTCATTCAACCCAGAGAGGAAAGCATCTAAGCAAAAAGAAAACACAGAGAAACAGAAGAAATACAGTCCACACTGTTACATCTACATCAGCAATTGCTCTGACTCAATTGAAGCTATCTGTCTAGTGTGCGCATTCAGTGTTGAGCTCCTAACACCCATACTGCACGCATTTCAGGAAATCTTCGGTCTGGCTCTAGTTTGATCTTATGGACTAAAGAACACATTAGGTGAGCATATCTCTTGCTTTAATTTTATCATTCATGTTCTACAAGAGTGCTCAAATATGTGAACCAGACTTCATCCTGAGCATGACATCAGTGCTCCACTTAAATTAATCCATAATTCAAATTAAAATGTTAATGTTAATGTATGATTCTAAAATAATACCACTCATCACAGAACTTTGGAGCAGTGAAAAATGATATGTCTCTTCAGGTTCAAAATTATCCCATCTCATTACAACCTTTAAAATGATAAGTTCCTTTTTTTTTTTTTTTCATTCTGTCTTTCTCATAGATGAGGTAAAAGATAAAAAAGATTTTAAACCCCTCAAAACCACAATGTTTCAAAATTCAGACATAGGTTTTTATAGGTTTTTATCTGTACTTTGTTGTGTGGTTTTTTTTTTTTTAACTTTTTTTCTGTTGTTGTTTAACTTCTCATCTCCTTTTAGGGCAAGATATTATTCTTTGTTTTCACAATTTTTCTGTTTCTCGCTTCAGTCCTTCTGAGTGGGCAGAGAACTATTTCCTATGCAGCTATGTTTAGGAGATCACTTGTCATTATATTGTGGCACATTAGTATTACAACTCTGTGCTGGTTAAGCTCCTTTCCCCAGGCTAGTATGTCATTTACATACAGAGGAGACATCAGTCTAAGATTCAGTTGCCCAAACACAGGTGTCTATTTTAGTTGCTTGGTTGCCAGCTGCTGCCTCTGAATGATGTTGGCCTCCCACATTTGGAAGGTTCCTTATCGTCTTCAGCCATACTGAAGTCTTGTGTACTCTAGGGCACCTATTTTGGCATAAGATTACAGATAGTGATGCCCACGTAGGTAGCTAAAAGCTGTCTCAGAGCTAAACAAAAGCATTGAATAAATGGCAATTTCTTTAATATGTATCCTTGGATTTTTCAGTCTTGCACAAGTTTCTTGGCATGTTATTGACTGACAATCTGCTAATAGCTCAACCTAGAAACATAGGTGTTGGGAGTAGTAGGGGTAGTGAGAGAATCTGAGGAGTATAAGGGACATTTTGTCATGTATTGAATGCCAAGACACACATTACTGTCTTCATGTTTTGGAACTTAGCCAGAGATATTTTGTTGTTATCTTTTATGGACACATATTAAAAGGAGAGAAAGGAAGAAAGAGAGAAAGAGAGAGAGAGAGAGAGAAAGAGAAAGAGAAAGAGAAAGAGAAAGAGAAAGAGAAAGAGAAAGAGAGAGAGAAAGAGAAAGAGAGGGAAGAGAAAGAAAGAGAAAGAGAAAGAGAGAAAGAGAGAAAGAGAGAAAGAGAGAGAGAAAGAGAGAGAGAGGGAAGAGAAAGAGAAAGAGAAAGAGAAAGAGAAAGAGAAAGAGAAAGAGAAAGAGAAAGANAAAAAATTTATTTTTTTTTTTTTTTTTTTTTTTTTTTCCTGCAGCTACAGGTTTAGCTGCAGATTTCTCAATAGGCAGTAAAGAGACAGAAAGAAGGAAATTAAATTATAATTGATCCTTTACTTATCACTTTGATATACTTTCAGTTTTCAAAAAGCATCAAACATACAGGCAAAACTCTTGAAATATTTACTGAGTTTCATTGCCTCTGATGAAACAATTTAATTTCTGCCTTTTATTTCCAGAAAACTTTTGAACTTTTCATTATTTTCTTCATTGAAGAAAGAAAATCCAAACCAAATGAAACATCAGCACAGGGTATACCTGTTAAGTCATTAACTTTTTTTATGGACTCCCTCACCCCTCAAAACATCTAGTCTGATACAGGCGACAATACTGCTAGCAACAATTACCACCATATTGCGATAGAGAATTTGTTTTGTTTTTTTTTCTGATAATCCAGTGGGGGGTCCTTTGCACGTTTGGCATGTTTTGGTATGTACTAGAAGAAACCAGAACAAGTTCGAGACCAGTTGCCACACAGATCATGATTTGGATATGTTATGGGTAAAATAGACTCAACTTGAGGAATTTAATATATTGTCAATTGACAAATATTTAAACAAACACTTAGGTAAAACACCTTTCCTCACACCTTTTCTCCCCCTTTCCAAAGCTCAGCTTCGCTTCTGACATCTTACATCCCCCTTGCTACTCACCACTATCCACACAGGCTATGCTCAGTCCCTTTGGTGAGGTGATAGACATTGCAGGAGTTTGGGATCAGGTCATAGTAGTTTCTTTTATGTTTCATCCTCATTCCTTTTCCTTCTGCTGCTCCTTCCTTTTACTCGTTTTCTCTATACTGGTGTGGGTCCCCCATGGGCTGCAGTCCTTCTGGGGAAGTGCCTGTTCTGGTGTGGGTTACCATGGACCACAGGCTCTTTGAGGGTGTTACCTGCTCTGCCATGGAGTGCCTCCTACTGCTTTTGCCTTTTTGATCTTTTTTTTTTTTTTCCTCAGCGTTTTCATAGAATCATAGGATCACTTTGGTTGGAAAAGACCTTCAAGACCATCAAGTCCAGCTCTTAACCTAGTACTGTTAAGTTCGCCTCTAAACCATGTCACTAAGAATCTCATCTCTGCATCATTTGAACACCTCCAGAGATGGTGATTCAATCACTTCCTCAGGCAGCCTGTTCCACTGCTTGAAAACCTTTTTGGTGAATAATGCTTTGCCCTTTCTTAACCATGCTTTCTGATACCAGCTTTGCTGATGGGCTCGTCTGTGGCCATTGGTGGGTCTGTTGTGGAGCTCACTGGAACCACCTGTAACTAGCTGTGTGTCCAGTACTGGGCAGCTGCCTGGTCTTTTCTGACAGAGGCTACTCCTGGAGCCACCCCCACTACTGAAATGATGCCATTTATACTAAATACAGGATACAACTAGTGTACAGTGACTTTTGAGAGCAAAATCCCCTCATCAAGCTAGAACATATTTCATTAGAAAGCTGAAATACTGGTGAAATACTGAGGAAAGAATCTAATGAATGTATGTAGAATGAAGACAATATTAAACAGAGGATGTATTAAATGGAGTCACCACCAGAACAGGACTTAGATAAGGGATAGGAAACACAAGGTTAAAGCTAATGTTTCCAACACCTTTAAAGAATATGTGGTCTGGAGTTCAGCCAGTGTCAACGTGGTTTGTTATAACAGCATGGTGGATCAAAGCACCGAGTGCTCACACCATCACACTGAACAAATCACAAGTGAACAGGCTGTTGTACAGGGAGACTTACAATGGAGGGATGAAAACAGTTAACCCCTCTGGTCACAAGGTCATGAACTACCTCTGTTACAAAGGTGGCAACAAAGATGAGTGTTTGGATCAACTTTTAAAACAATTTATTTTTTCTACTGAAGGCACAGACAACCTTGTTGATGCTTCCCCGCAATTAAAATATTTTTTTTTAATTTTTTCAGTGTTTCGCCTCTTTATAATCCACCCTCAACCATTCTCAAAGCATTGGCTTGCTTTTACCAAAGATAATGAGGAAAAACTTATCAACTTCCACTGCATCAAGACATGCAATTGAATTTCTTTCAGCTAGCATGCATCTTTCTATCTTGAAATTTACATGTACCCATTTTTCAGGCATGCTATAAATCACAAATTCATATCTAACTCAGTGATAATATATTCTATAGTGTATACTGTACTGTTTTTTTTTTTTTTTTTAAAAAAAGGAGCACAGAAATCCATCCAGGCAATTTGGTTGGTTGGCCTATCCATTCTGCTTTGCAGTTTGATCTAGATTTTATTTTCCTCTGTAGTTCCCATGTATATTTCTTAGGGATTATATACACAAAAGAACAGAACTTGCACTGCTCAGATTTTAGCTAGTCTTTAGATAAAATAATAGTCACCCAAAGAAAACTGTTCTGTAGCTGAACTTGTGAGAAGATCCTCCCTTTCCCTTAGAATGTGGCAGGTAAAACTAAACACCAAAGAGTGCATTACTTCTTGCTACAAACAATATAAAATTGGAAATCTAAGCAAGAAAAGCCCAGGTTAAATGATAAACCTTATTGACTAGAGAAACAACATTTAAAACTTGTTCCTCTCGAAGTTCTCTGGAAAAACATATACCTATTTGAAAAGTGGTTTAGAAGCTGCAACATTTACTTTGGGGCACAGAGAGTCATCTATATTTCTAGATTCAGCTCTAACAAATTAGCACCCTAATTTCTGAATGGGCAAGATTGATTTGACTGAAAGTGGTATTGGAGTACAACTTTTTGACTCTCAATGTTTATATTGTAGTTGTCTATACACCAGAAACTTACGGTCAGTAAATTTTTAGTTAATGGAGCAGGCTAACGGTAGTAGTTAAAACTACCCAATAGATACTTTTAGGTTGAAATCAATTGCATCATAAATAAGACAACCCCAAATCAGTCAGATGACTAAAGGCTTAAAAAAATAACCTTCCCTTTGTGATAAAGGGGATCTGCAAAGATATTTTCAGCATAAATTTCTACATTTAGGTGGGATGAATTGCACTTGACACGCATCCGAACATATTAGAGTTTGGTAACTATTAAGTCACAGATGGACATCTTCAGTCAGAAAACAAACAAACAAACAAATTGTTACAGGATCACAATTTGTTAGACTGAATCCAGTAAAAAGGAAGCCTTTCATTCTCCCTCTATGTTTTGTTTGTATTATCTCTTCTGCACCCTAAGAACTTGGGTCCTGAAATTCAGGTTGTAAAAACACCCCAGTTTTGAATCCTTTGAATCCTATCAGGATTTAATCATTACTATAGTGGTCTCACTGATCAGTCTTTACTTTTGTCAAAGTTTTAGTCAGTCTAAAAACAAAAACAAAAACAAAAACCCAAACCAATTACAAACAAACAAAAAAACCTAGAGATCAGCAAAAGAAAAAAAATTGATTTAATCAATACAAGACAATCTACTTCTTAAAAGTTAAAACAAATAAACAAGCAAATGATTGTTTTCTGTTTCTTGGTGTGGTAAGACCTCTTACCTTGATGAATGTCTGTTACTGCATCTAAAATTACAGCAAAAAGCATGTCACGAATGAGTGAAAAACACTGCATTCTCACTGTGTGCTGTACATAGGAAAAGATATTTCCTTCTATACATCTTTTATAAATAGATATTGTAACTCAACAAAGCCAGTAACTTTCAAAAATTTAATGGGAGAAGAAATCATTATACATATATGTATCCTTTGACATGTCTAGAAAATAAACTGATGCCTGAAACTGTTAGAGGCTTTAGGAACTGAAACTTTTTCTTTCCCCTCAGACAACAAAATTATTTATTAAAGTTTTAACGGTACATAAGAAAAAAAGGAAGGTATATATTTGTTAGAATAAAAGAAGCACATTTTAACCGAAACTAGGAAACATTTTTCCATAACTTGATCCACATTTTCCCTTATCTTCCTTTTGCGGTTGATGTACCTGTAGAAGCAGTTCTTGTTGCCCATGATGTCCCTCATCAGCTTCCAGACGGGCTTTAGCTTTCCTAATCTCTTTCTTTCATTCTCAGTGTCTGTATACTCTTTTTAGGTCAACTGATTTTCCTTACACCTCTTGTGGGCTTCCTTTCTATGGCTGCATTTATTAAGGATCTCATTGTTCATCCATGCAGGTCTCTTGTTGCCTTTGTTTGATTTTGTGCTCATCAGGATTGACCATTCTTGAGCTTGGAGAGATGAGTTTTGAAAATCAGCCAGCTGTTCTGAACAACTCTTCTCTCCAAAGTGGTTGCTCATGGAATTCTTCTGAGAAGGTCTCTGAGAAGACCAGTGTCTGCTCTCCTGAAGTCAAAAGTTGTGATCCTGCTTTTTGCCTGGTTTCTTCCATACAGGATCTTGAACTTCACCATCTCATGATGAATGTAGCCAAAGCTGTCCCTGGCCTTTGCACCCAGACAAGATCTTTCCTGTTCATAACTTTGTGGTCCAGCACAGAATCTTCCCTTGCTGACATCTTGACTACCTGGGTCAGGAATTTGTCATGAATGCACACCAGAACTCCCCTGGGTTTCTTGTGCTCTGCTGTGTTGATCCTCCAATGGATGCTGCTGTGACTAAAGTCCACCATAAGGGTGAGGGCCTGTGAATGTTGCCTTCTATCCTTTGTCTGAAGAACAGTCAGTTTGTCTTCCTCTTCCTGAATCAGGTGGTCTGTAACAGAGACTCACTAAAGCATCTCTCACTGTGCTCATCCTTGCAGAGTCTGTATCCGTCTTTTGCAGCCTTCCAGTCGTGTGAGCTGCCTTACCACATCTCTGTGATCCCAATGAGATGGTTACCCTGGAACTGTAAGATGAACTCTAATTTCTCCTGTTTCTTCCCCATGCTACATGCGTTAGTGTGCAGATGCTTCAGAGAGGTGCCCAGGTGTTCTTATTTCCCACAAACAGATAGCAGAGGTTCCCCCATACTGCTCTTCCTATAAGAGTATCCCCAGGAGCATCACCTTCCCATGGTTACCCATAAGGTACTTCCTTATCTGTGTGCATACACCTGGTATAGACACCCTGTTCCTCTGTTCTGTAGTTTTTGAGGTCTTTCTTTTCCACAAACCTTGTACCCTCTGATCCTCACTACACCTTTCTATACACTCATTATTGAAAATACAAACTAATGTATAGCAAGAGGGCAGCAAACAATATGTGTTTAATGTTCTCCTTTTGTCTTTTTTCAATAAACAGGAACAAAAATCAATGCCAAGAAGAATGTTGTTTAAGAGTTAAAAAAAAAAAAAAAATCAAGATTTTATGAAAATAACATAGAAGTGGGCTACAAGAGCTGGAAAAGCCCATGAATGTAGTTCACCAAGGTATATGACCCATAGTAATGTAGTTTTTAAATGGGCATAAAACTTAATCACACTAGAAAACTTTTATAATATGTGGTAACTTGTTCCTTCCCTCAAAAAAAGTCATTCTAAAGCCTCATCAGTATTTGTTTCCACTTATTTTTCTTAGCTTTCACACAGAAGCGTATAGATCTCAGCTGTACTGAAAGTCACATCTTGTTAGAGGATAGTTAAGAGTTAACTCAGAAAATAATAAGGAATATTACCTTACACGTACAAATAATGACTAATATATTTGTGCTTAGAATTTATACACAGTTAAAAATAAAATTTCTTTTTCCATGAGTTAATATCACAGGATTTTAGATTACTGTTTGATATAAATCCTCATATAAATATTTAACCAGAATGAGCTATGCAGATATTTTAGACATTTTTTTTCTGGAACCAAGTCATGAAAACCGCATAACCTGAAAGTTTTGCCCTCAAGACTATTGCAGAATTACAAAGAAACACAAACGTACACATGTATTATGGCTTGATAATAGCTATTCACTGCTTGTAAGACATCCAGTGAATAATGAAACTATCCAAAACTGGCAACGAAAAAGGATATAAAGTATAAAACTGACAATATGATAAACTTAATGTGTATAATAAAAAGCTCACTGAAAGGATTGCATTTGAAAAGGAAATACTCTTAAGTTAAAATCCATCTTGTGCCCAATCTAGTTTATAATGATCGAAGAAAGGTAACAGTGTCAGAAGTTAAACTATACCTAATATGAACAGGTATGTCTTTTTCAATGCTTTATATGTGATGTGTTTACTGTCTTACATGTTATGGGCTCTATTCTGTTAAAATTAAGCTGTTATTTCTAAAGTCCCAGTTATGCTTCTGAGGGTACTTATTCTCAGTATTTACAGTTTTACCACTTATTGTGTCTGCTAAGTCAATTCTGGCAATATATTGCTAATGTATTACAGTTAATAAACTAGGCAAAGTGGCCTAAATGGAAGCCATCCCACTAATTTCAATATTATTATAGTGTTTTATGTTAACCATAGATATCAGGAATTATGTGATCAACACCCAAATTGCTAGTCTTTTCGTGTATTTTCCCTGGGCAGATATCCTGCCATTAAAGTTACATAGGGGTATGGTGTTTCTTTATGAGAATTTGCCATTAACACATTCATAAGAAATATTAAAATAGCAAGGGAAAAAATAAAGGAATATATTAAAAAAAAAAAAATGAAAGGAGGTGATTAAGGTATATGAATGACATTTGTGTAAAAAAAGATCTCAATTATAGTGTGGAAAAAAGTGATCTCTACTTTCGGTTTCACCTCAAGTGTTTTCTTGTTTTCAATACAAATGAAAGGCAGTTTTTAGACTTGGAAACTTGCCATTTCATATAAAAAAAAAAAAAGCTACTTTGCTGTGAAATAGAAAAATTTCACAATAAATCAAATTCACAAGTACTTGCTAAGCAAAAACTGGTAGTTTTTCACAGCAAAAGACCTGAATTGATTTCCTGGTATCAAAACAAGCTATCTACACTTCCACACTTCTGTAAAGAAATAAACTAAAATTACATTTCCACTGCTACAAGCTTGTAGTTTATATTTTTCATGCATGTTTCCTGGGTGAAGTTATAAGAGGGCAGTTGTTGAAAGAGGACTTACGTATATAATAAGTGGTCATAGAGACAGGAATGACAAGTAGCTAATTTACTTTTCATCTAGTTACTTGTAGGGGTTCTACTTTTACAGGCTTTTCAGCTTTATTTAGTTTATGAACCAAAATTGACTTTGATGGATGAAACAACCTTTATAATGCGTATAGCTCTATATTTTACTAATATTGGTACTTTTTCTGTGAATCACCTGTACACTAGCAATCTGACTGTGTACCACTGAAGTCAGCGGGAAACGGGCTGTTGACTTCTGTGAAAACAATTCGTCACAGGACACTGAAGCAAGCTCCCTTAGTGTTGCTGAAGCATTTCCTCCCACCACCTCTTTTCTCTGGTTTAAATGTAAAGATATGTTTATATGACACAATACAGTGTCATGCAGAGAGAACCATATTGGTGCAGAATAACTGAGGATCAGGTATATTAGCCTGGAAGTATGCCATACCTCATATCTGTAGCACTTCTGGCACCTCTGCTACATTGCTGTTCTGCAATACATCAGGTAGACACGTTCTCTGAGAGATAATCTTTTCCATCTACCAAACCCTTCCCTAGCATTCTCAATCCTACCGAGTAGTCATGCTTTGTTTTATTAGTCCCAAAAAGTATTATCACACTGTTCTGTTAATTCTCAGCAATCATGGCTGCTACTCAACTCCAACATTGTTGTGTTAACTACTTATGTAATTTTCATTTGTGTCTTACACATTTTTCCATATAATTAATTGAATGGATAAACAAGACTACGAGTACTAATTTTTTCTTAGCAACGTTTCCTGCAATATCTAGTTTGGAAACTCTACTCTCTCTTAGGCAAAAACAAAAACAAAAACAACACAATTGGTTTATCAATTTTTTATTTGCTTAGTTTTCTGTACCCAGGACAATCGATTATGTAAACCAGTGTGAAATAAGACTGATGCTCAACAGAGATATTGGGATATTAACACAGAAACACAGCAAATGAAACTCAGAAGAGAGACATGGCTGCGACATTAAGTTCTCTGAATGATTTTATTCTGTCTTCTGAAGACTGTTGCACTCTGGAATAACACAAATCTAAGCTGCATGTAAAAGATCTCCAAAATGGTCCCTGGTTTAGAATCCTGTAAACTATGTTTATATGCCAACACGTTCAGATCGTGATAAACTTTCTCTACACATACTGGACACAAGTAGGTACTGCCATTGATTTTGTAGGGAACTGTGGTTATCTCCTTCTAATCTAAACTTTCATCTGAGGTGCCTGAAGCTAGTAAGCTTCCCAAAGTTAGGTATGATGAAGCAAAATTTAACTGCTTTCATTTAATATGGAAAGCCAACAGAATTCTCATGCAGTTCACTGAAAGGAAATGGCAAGTCCTGCACCTAGGAAGGGTTAACCCTAAAGTATGGGTACATGCTGGTGGAAAAGAGATGAAGCAAGGCTCTTTACATTGGTGTCCAGTGACAGGACCAGCGGCAATGGGCACAAACTGAAACACAGGAGGTTCATCCTGAACATCAGAAAACACTTTTTCACTGTGAGAGTGAATGATCACCGGCACAGGTTGACCAGGGAGGTTGTGGAGTCTCTTTCTTTGCAGATACTCAGAAATTGTCTGGACATGGTCCTGGGAACCCTGCTTGAGCAGGGTGGCTGAACCAGATGACCTCTAGAGATCCCCTCCAACCTCAACCATTCTGTGATTCTGTCGATATTAAAATATCAATTAGCTCTTCACAATTCTTACTAAGCTGGTAATCTAGCCTTTCAAACACCTTAAGCTCCTGCCTGTTTGCATTTTTACAACACCTTGAGACTCAACAGTGTCCTACTTAGAGCCTTAAAACCAGCAGGATTTTAAATCCAAATTCTCTGAATTGCAATAGGCTGGAGCCAATGAAAGTGAGATAGCCTATATGTATGGCATAGTTCAGCGTTCATGACTTTCACCTGGGAGACAGCAGAACTACTTTCATATCTATTATTTTTTTATCGCATTTAAGCCCTGTCTTAAATCCCCAGATTTCCTGAAATGGTATTTAGAAGCACTGTCCACACACCTGCGAAACCAACTAGGAAACCACTGTCGAAAAAGTGCTCCAACATTCAATGTCTTCGTTGGATCTGGACACTTGTTTTTTTTTAAACAACGATCTGACCAAATTTTAGACTTTCTTACTCCATTATAACTTCATATTAGCTTAAGATTTTTGCCCCCACACCCTGAAGATGACACTGTCATATTGTACATTTATCTGCCAATCCTTGCATCACCATTCTTCAAAGTCCTGAACCACAAAACCATTTTATCTGTATAATAATTATTTTAATTATAGAAAAAGAAGGACAGGGATGAGATCATTCACAAAAAAGTATGCTTTGCTGCTGAATATTTTTCTCATATCTCTTTGAACAGGTTCCTTCCTTTAATATTACAGTTGATGTCTGTGAAACAAATTAATTGACACAGCAAAATTAAGTGCAGGATTAGGCACTCAGTTTCAGATAATAAGCATAGGTACCAAACAACTATCATTTTTCCAGTTATTTTAAGTCTGCAGGGAGGATGGGTAATTTGGTACCAATCTGGCTTTAACAATAGTACTCCCCACAGTATACTTAAATAATGTTAAAGGCACAGCACAAACTGACAAAAGCAAGGCAATTCAAAGTTATGATGAATACTGCCTTTCACTTAGCCTATTGTGCACAGTTACAGGTATTGCAGAACAAATCATTCAGTGACCTGAGAGCCTCCCTGTAATGGTTAAGTATAATGGAACAAGTCAAGCCTGGCGCATTATCCTTCACACTGATTTTCCCCTTGCTTTTGTCAGTTTCTGTCATAATTTGGCTTTTAGCCCATTAATTTCCTCCATTTATGAAGTGCTCCCCATGGAAGTAGTTGCCTGCCATGGGGATATGCAATCTGAGACTTCTTAAAATATGTATTGTGTAATTACATATCAAGGTATCACTAAAGCCACAATTATTATTTTATATTTCAATGACTATTATACGCTGCACCATTTTCTACCGTGACTTGCTCCCCTGGAAAATCACATTGTAAAGAAATCAGAAATGAGATTTTCCATATGTTTGAAGTTACCCAGTTAGTAATCATACAGTATCACTTGTCATAATCAATAATATTTACCCGAACATAAGCTAATTTTCTGAAATAAATGTCCAGTTACATTGATGAGATTGGCTGTTGACACTGACTGGCAGACAGAAGTCAGACTTTCTGGCAGAATTGAAATGTAATAGTTATTGAAAAATGTGAGCAATAAAAAGCTACAGTTCTTCTTTAAAATTTAATAAATACAAATAAATCTATGTCTAAAACTGTGCTATGTTGTTTATGTACCAAGGGGCCCCAAATGGAAACAAAATGGAAAATGTGTATTGCTTTTTTAGAAGAGAGAGGGGGGAAAGCACAAAAAAACCCACGATTTTTTCCCCTGTAACAGATACACTTTTTGTTTTATCCATCTGCTATGGCACCAGTTGCACTTAGTGCCTATTGCATATGCAGTGTACATGAATATTAAGAATGAACAGGTAAGAAAATATACTAAGTCTTGTCAGGTAGTTAAGGTAGGAGGCAACCAGCTGACAGATTCGCAGAGACAGGCAGATCTTCTCAGGAGGATCAACGAGTTTAAGCGGAGCTGGGATGACACACGGTTGCTGTTAGCCCCAGCGGGAGTGACAGCGGAGGGGGAGGAGGGCTGGCTGTGTGCACAGCAGGTAGAACTCGGGGCAACGTGCCCGTTGCTTTTCTACAGGAGATGTTGATAGCCAGACTAAAGGGAAAAAAGAAACTGCTGCACAAAATATTTTTGTATCCTAATTTCATCCAAATGGCCGAGTTGCACCATGAAAAGTGCAAGATAAAAATCAGTAGGGGAAGCAATAAAAGCTATTTGCTTGCAATGATCTAAAAGCAAAGATCCTTTGCCAGGCTTCATAATTAACAGACCTTTTTCTCTGTAGGGCCATTGAACCTCTTCTACGCCTGGGTACATGCCCTAATTGAGACCAACTTTATTTAGTTTGTACAGGAAAATTGAAATATTTTTTTGGGGGGTCTTTTTATAGCCTGCCCTACCCAATTCTTCTGTTTCTTTTCTTGATCTATGTAAAATAGAAGCACTTTTGCAATGTTGACACCTGTCTGTAGTCCTTGCTTTACAGTAAAAAGTCCACCAGTTAGCACATCTCCTTCATCATCATGCAGCTCTTCTTCACCCCTGAGGAAAAAAAATAAAATAAATGAAAAAAAAACCAAAAAAAACCCCCACACTTAAACAGCTTTGGCAGAACGCTGTAACATTTTTTTCTAATCATTCCTTAGCATCTCCAATAAAGCTTGAGAGATTTTCACAACCATCTTTTGCTGTTGGGAAACAGTATGGCTGTCCAGAAAAAGACTTAAAAAAACCAGTTTATCTCATTTAAATGGCCCTGCCCCAATGACTGCTGTTCCAGTTGCGATAATTTCTTTACTATGAGGATGAAGATTTGCAACTTAATTCTAGAGACATGCTGATATCTATTCATATTCCACGTTGCTAGTCACAATAACTCAGGTGTAGTTCAATCTTTTTTCTAAGGCTTCTAAGCTAGAACAGTCAAAAGCTATTGCTAATGGAGAGGAACAGCAACTTCAGGAGATAATTCAAGTTTTAGATGCACTGAATTGTGTTGCAGGGAAAAACTGCTCAGCTTAAATAGTTTAAACTAAATTAAGATCAAAAGCATTTAGTGATTTATTAATGACATGTAATTAACCAGCAATCTGTGAGGTACAAATTCAGGATCAATATCAGTAATACAACAGTTAAACAACAATGCTAGGCACTTACAAAATGTTAATGAGTCTACAAGTTTCTAAACATGCTTCCACAAGTAAACCTTAGAAAATTTTAATATCCCCCCATAGTTCCTCTGCTTGCCATCTGGAGGTCACTGACACCACTCCCCAGCAATGCTGATTCCCCACTTTCTCACACCCTGTGGGAGATACGAACCCTTCAGCTCTATGTGAGGAAGCCCCTCACAAGAGCCCTCGCATCCAACAGGGAGGTGGCCCTGGATGCTTGCCCTATGGTGACATCCCAGTGCTGGGTACAGGCTCTTCCCAGTGCCCCATCACAAGGCTGTGCTGCCCTGTTTGGGCTAGGGTCAGGTTCTTAACATGACTGTTTTTAGTGCAAACACCCTCCATCCAGTTTTATCTATGTTCAATCTCCATACACACCATGTTCACTTAAATTCTATTTATATGTCATCCAGGCTATCTGTCAAGAGTGAGTGTGCAGGCACCCTCACAAAATGCCTGTTGAAGGGTCCCATCTCTTTCGCTATTAGCATTTTAGGAAGTGCACAGCAACTGGACTTTGTCTGTTTTAGGCGTCTCAGTTATATTTGGTACAATGAATGTTGACCCATGAGCCTAATCATAGACCGGGGCTGTCATTCTCAGTAAGTTCAACTGGAAAGGTGCCTACTTATTTCAGGATCAAAATTGATTCAGAAAAATAAACTGACATTTCAACTCCAGAAAGCCTGATTTACACAGATGCTGATCCACTATAATTCTAAGGTTGGCATTTTATAAAAAAGCTAATTTGAAACTGTTATGCGGTGTTTTTCTTGTAGCTGAAGAACCAAGGTTTTTATCCTGGCTGTGTCTCTGATTCAAAGCTCCTAACTTTTGACTTTATTGGCAAAGTCTGTTGAAAATTGAATGTCTCCTCTAGAGGAAAACACACTGTTGTTGAATTGACATCACTGTCAGTCAAAGCAGTGCAAAGAGAGTGAGTGCTATGAAGTAATGTACGACCTTTTGTGTTATACCCATTGATATCAATATTGTGCAGGAATTTGTTGTTTATCAGGAATATTTCAGAAAGCTTACTCTTTATCTGCAGAACTCCACAAAAAAATTCTTATATGAATAATAATATTAAAGCTGATTTATGTATCACTTAGCAATATCTTCACCTTTCCCAATCCAAACCTCAGTTTTCAAATCCTCTTTAATTTAGCAGGTGAATATCAAATCCACATGCAGGACACATCAAAAGATCTTTAATCCAGCCAGAGTCATTAATAACTTCTAGAACAGGCTAAGGCTCCTCTTGGAATGCAAACACCTAATGCGGCACCTACTCTCAAACTGGAAGAGAAAAAAAAAAAAAACAAAATAAAAACATAATCAAAAAAAAAAAAAAAGAAAAAAAAAAATGTTAAGACCTTCAGATTCTTGTTTTAATGTTTTTCTCAACAGTTATGCTGCTTGAACTCTATGACAATAGAACATTTTGATTAAAATAAAGGGTAAGAAATATTATTTAAAAAATGTTAAGAAAACTAAGCATATATTCATACAACTGGTATCTTTTTTTTTTTCTTTTCAATAAGGTGTTTGTTTAGAATTGATATTCAGCACAGCACCTGTTTTTAACTATATGATTAATTAAAATTTAACCTCTTCTTTCAAGCTAAAGTCTTCCTTTAGTATAGAACAATAAGAATAGGTTTAGGCAGAAGTGTCAATATTTGTTAAATCAGAATCATATAGGTTAGCTCTTTAAATGTATTCTGCTAAACTACTTTTATGACTAGGTCAGTGGGATAAAATGATAAATTAGTAGTGGTTGTCATTGCTGGAAATGATTGCTCTTAAACATTCTGAAAAAACAATTTTGAAGTTATTGTTATGCAAAAGCAAACAGTGTGAAGTTTAAAATTGAGATTTTACAGGACTAATGATGCTTTACCATTAAAGTTGTCTGTTTATAATATATCAGAGACAACATCAGTTTCTTTGGAATTCAGATGTCCCTCTCAAGAAAAACAATAACATTAAATAACTCACTTCAACAATTTCATCTCTTCTTAACGTCAGTTGTTTCAGTAATTATTCAGTCAATGCCATCCTGTCTATACCATGTCTTTAGTAATCTCGCTTTTCCTTGCCCCAAACCAGTGTTTGCAATGCAAATGGATTCCTGTACAAAATTAACCCCTGTTCGTGCACTGCTACTTCATGTTCTAAAAGACCTTTTATCATTCCTTATATCATCATTTAGAAGGTCAGCCATGTGAACATATCCTATCATACCCTTTCTAGTGCCAGTGACTCTTAAAGAAAAACAAATACGAGGTTAATTACACTAAGAAAGCCTTTTCTGATGTAGCTGGTTGTCTAAAGAACAGCAGACTCTCTGATCCTTATTTCACAATTAAGATTTTACTTCATGTAAAATAAAAAAGATGACACAAATGGCCACAATCCACAGAAAGTCCAATAGAGGCTCCTATAGTTGTAATACTGACCCGATACTATTCCCCAATGAATGTTAAGAACTTTTTTTAGTTCAGAAAAATTAAATCTGCGGAAAGACTTAAGAAAAGAGTGTGGTAACTTCTATTAAAACAGAAATAAAATTTTTATGAATGTTATATATAGTAGTATTTTTGTAATAATTGTTTCTGAAGCTCCCATTTTTAAGCTGATAGAAAAAAGCCTATTGATTAATGATTTCACAACTAGTTAAATGGCTTAAGATAAAGTACAGAAATTATAGAGAGATCTTAAAAGGGTAAGGTCTAATAGTTCATCCTCTTTCTCATACCATATTATTTCAAAATATGTTATTCAGTCTTGTTTTAAATGTTTTAAGCAATGAGAGCTGCACTGTTAAATATCTGACACAGCTTTATAACTGAACACTTCTTGCACAGTTTTCAGAAAATGCAGTTTCATTCTTTTTCCTTAGTACTCTTCGCACCTACAAAAAATACCCTTTTTCTTATACTCTTTGAAGCAGTATTTTGCAAACTGTTATCCTATGTTTAATCTCATAGTTTCTTTCTGGTCCTCCTGGTCATTTTCAATATTTACATTTCCATGACTGTCAGTTCTCTGGTTTTATGTCTCCAAATGTCTCTGTTTATCTAACCAATATATTGATACCAGCAAGAACATTTTTTCTTTTCTCACATTTTATATCACACTTTCAACTAAATTAGTCCCCCCTTTCATCATTATTCTCAATTTTAGGCCTTCCTGGCTGCTTTTCATGTTTGCGGTTTGAATCATTACACTTGAGTGAGCACTCATAAACTCTTTCTAGGGTCTTGCTGGAAATTTGGAAGAAGAGAAAAGGAGACATTGGTCATATCTTTGGGAATGTGAATAAAGAAAGAATTAGAACAGTCTGTGCCATAGTATGTTTACTCTTTAGTCACAAATTTGCAGTTACCCACAAGCTTTCCTAGGCCTTTGATACATATATATATATACATATACACACACATACATATACACACATACATATACATATGTATGTGTGTGTATACAGTACACATTCAGGAGATCAGTAGGATTAGGAAAGTACTGGGTAATTGGACAGGCCTACACGCTAAGTCTTATGAGTTTTGGATAATTAAAAAAAAAATTGAGCAACTAAATAAAAACAAGCCAAAACACAAACCCAAGAACTGAATTTAGTAACAAAAAACAAACGTCATTGGGGGCCATAAGAAAAACCCCAAAGCAGAGATGGAAGGACCTCTTTTTTACTCTCTAGCTAGTGAATTCACTTATTCTCCTGGGAAGACACAACTACACACCTCCTTTTTAAGTAATCTGAAACACACACTGAACTGAAGCTTGTTTCCTAAATATGGTCCTTTAATTTGTCTTATTATATGTTCAGAAAAGTAGAATATAGATGCTATATGCTTCTTCCCGTTATGCAAACAGTTATGGACAATTTTGATTATTCTCCACAAGCTCTAGTTATGTGAACTTGATTGCAATGAGTGGCTTTCCATTCTCTTTAATTTGATAACACATCAATGGATATTTTCTTAACCTGCTCATCGCGTGACCATCTGATCTTAGATAAATTGCACATCTTTGAATCATATTTCCTCAGACAACCTGTTATTCTGTGAATGACCTTCCAGGATATGTTTTTCTTCAAATGCAAGTTTATATTCTTTTAAGAAAGGATATATTACTGGTGTTCTTCCAAGCATTATTTGAGACAGTCTTAATACATTCTTGGTCACACATGCATTCTTAATTTAAGACTTTTCAGTGTCGTTGTTAAGTTGTATAACAATAATAAAGTATTATAAATATTTGTAGTACCTATAATTATTTGTTATTAACACACGAACACCTATGTAATTATAACAATGTTAAAGTTCATTAACAATTTTTTAATTGAAAATTTTTAATTGCTTTCAGCCTGTAACACCCTATCTATTCATCTACCCCCACCCAAAAATCATGTCACTGATTCTGAACATGTCCCACTTTGTTTTGGTCTCATACCCCTTTCTTTCGTTTGCAACCTGTACAGTCTAGTTTTCATTACTTCTGTTTCCTTCTCACTTTGTCATTACTCTTACTCCAGTTTGCCTCTCAACAATTTGTTTGAGTCAGTACCAAAAGTTGGCATAATGTTACTTTCAATATTTTAATTTTCTTCATCATATGTAAGAATGAGGTACTTCCTTTAACCCATGGCCCACATGGCACAATCCTTCTCCCTTGTCTCCTCTTTTTCTCATTTTCTCCATTTGCTGCTAATTACCTTCATAATAAACTGAGATCAGAATGCTTTTACAGATTATCGTGATAACACATTGAGTTTTATGTAATGTTCTTTTAAATTTCACATTTAAACAAGTGATAAAAATGGGCAATAAAAGAGAAACTTGAATGTTAGAAGTGTGGCCTACCTTTCTTAGTGCAGATTTCACCCACCATTATGTGTATTATTTCTTGTATCACTTATTTAACAGTTCTTGTCAGGAGAATTGTAGTTGTGATTCTCTTCTTGAACAGGATATATATTTTGCAGTTCTGGTGACAGGTAAATATTGGTTTTTGTAGTACTGTATCTCCCTGAAAAACTGAAAATTATAGGTAAAAAAATAAGCATGCTTATGGTTAATCTGAGATGAAGATTTCTAGGTATATATTTAGTATCTGATTAGTATTGTGAGCAGAGGCAAATTGGAGATGCAATGGCCTTTCATATCTTTAGAAAGGTAAACCCGGCAAATAGAAGGGAGTATGCACGGTCTCTGACAGATCTCTTAGTACAAATAAACCCTTCTCAAAATGTATTTCAAGTGTGCATATGGTAGCATATTAATAATAATAATAATAATAATAATAATAAAGGTTGTAACTGTTAAAATGGAGAAAAGCAGATCAAAATTCTCTGTTTAGATGTTCAAGTACTTGAATATATCTCAACAGAATTCCCGAAACCTAAAATTGTTGTATACAAACCAGATCTATGTGTCATGCCAGAAATTATTTTTTTCTCACTTCAGACATGACATAAACATGTACTGCATAGATGGAGTATCTTAACTAAAGACCTACACTAAATTAAAGAATAAATAGGACCTGCATATGTGTAAACCCCAAATGAAGCCAAAAAGCACTACTACAGGAGCCATAGATAAAACACAGAAATAGTAGTTCATGAGTCCTAATCATTGTGACAGAAGGATCACTGACCAAAACAACTCTCAACTCCAATGGTCAAATGATTCTCAGTGAATGAGACTCCATGCACACTAAACAAGAATTTTCAAGTAGTTTCTGATTTGCATAATTTTAAACATCTTTTTAGGTACCCAACAGGAGCCCTATACAGTTTCATGCAAAATAAGAAAAGAGAAGTTTCACCTGGGTGATGAAAATAACCCAAGCCACCCTTGTAATGTATTGGTGCTTCTCTAGTGTCTGTCTAGCCAGAAGTTCAAGGAACAAATGTATCCTGCTCTGACAACTGTTTCTGAGATTAAATGCTGCATTATGAATCATCAAGACCACACCAAACCATTATCCAGTACGGTGCAGTATACAGCTAAGAAATTTTGTATTCTGAAATCAGTTGGTCTAGACCAACTGTCCAGATTTACTATGGATGCTAAAGCTATTGTCAAAAATGCTTTGTCAAAAATGGCTGATTCCCATAACATCTCCTGACCTTATGCAGGACATAAGCATATAAACATTAAGCTCTGCCAAGGACACTATGCTACAAGTAGGAAGACTTCTTTACCTTAAGTAAGTACCCATATCAATTCAGCAGCATGTTTCTGGAAAATTTCTTCATCTGAGTTTCCAAATTCCATAGAAAATGCATTGCAGGTGTGTAGCTACTTTGCCAAGTGCCTGTCTCAATGTTCTTAGCCATTAGTTAAAAAGTGCCAGGCATACAAAAGAGATTAAAGGCTGTATATAGAAAATTGTTAAGATTTTAACACAATCGTTTGATTTGTTTCATGTAATACTGACCAGAGAAACAGTGACTGTGTTGCTAACTTCTCTTTGATGTTTTTTTTAATAGTTTAATTTTGAAACTAAAAGCAATAGAGAAGTCATTGCTTTCCTAGGGAAGTTGTTCTGTTAAGATCTCTGAAATGACCTTTATATGTAATCTAATTTACCTAACTTTGCCTTCAAACCACTGCATCTCATTATCCCTAATGTCACAAAGTTTCTAAATTAGGCATTTGTAGATTGTGATGCAGTCATGTCCTTGAAGATATTCAGTACATGGAGCTTTTGCAGCTTCTCCTCATGAGGCATTTTCTTCAGCCTCCCTAATTCTAGTAATGATTTTCAAACCCTTCTAAAATTGTCCACATCTTTTCTAAAGTCCAGACACCAGAAATTGTCATAGCAGTCAAATAATAGCTTCATTAATATCATATACCAGTGCAGAAATAGTTCTACTTTTCTCCTTGCATACTCAGTGGAAAAGTTTGATTTCTGAATAGCATCTGAGTAATCAAATTCTATTGTTTATCTTTGGGAAAAGTACTGACTCAAGGTTTCTCACGTGCAAAGTCAAAATGGAGTTTTTGACATCTAGGAGGATGAAAGAAGGAGGTACAAAGGGCCAAACTGGAAACAAGGATTAGAGTGAAAACTTGGGAGTATCATGTTAGCTGTAGCCAGTGGCAGTGGGGAAGGCAGGGTTGTAGGTGGCAAATGCCATAGAAGTGTAAAGATCATCTCTCAGACTTGACAGCTGTACTCTCTACTATTTGTCTTCCATTCTTCTCGGAGGAAGCAGGAGAAGAAAACAACTTCACTTCCCAGGGCACAAGTAAAAGAGAAAGCAAAACTCTGCTGTTTTTTGGAGTCTGTGGAGACTGAAACCTAGATAAGCAACCGGTTGTTGGATCAGCTCAAATACTACTAGTGTGATCTGATGTTTATTCTGAGACAACCTTCCACCCCTTCTTGTTAAAAAGTTTTAAAATGTACTTCATTCTACTAAACAATTCATCTTTCCTTAATGTGTTTACCTGAATCAGCTCTTTATTTATTTATTGCCACTTTACCAATTCTGGTATTTTCAGTAATTTTATTCACCATTCATTTATAGTTTCTTCTAAACTACCAATATAAACAGTGGACAACCTTGGGCTGAGATACATTCATATATGAAGTCACAGGAACTTCCATCTCTAGAGACTAATAATTTATCATCTACAGTTTCTTATTGCAACCTAGTACTAAAGACAATTAGATGTACATTAAAAATTGATACCTTCCTTTTCTAATAGCTCTTTTTAAAACCAGAAAGTCACATGATGTGAAGCCAAGTACTCTACAGAAGTCTGAATATTTTATTCAGCAAACTGACCTTTATCAACTGAGCTTGTAATCTCATAAAAAACACTGAACAGTTTGTATAACAAGGCTTATTTTCCATTAAACTACGTTGACTGACATTAATTTTGAATGTTACTGACTCTTAATTATTTACTGATTGCATCCAATTCAGCTTTTTGATAACTCAGATTGATATCAGCCTAGCTGTCCTTTAATTTCCTCTGGTATAACCTTTTAAAACACCAGTACAGCATTTCAGCTGTTTTCGAATCCTCCATGAGTTTTCCATTGTTCTCTTTTGAAAACATTGATTTTAAACAGCTCATGGACATTTTTAGATAATTCCTTGGAAGTTCTTAGATTCAAGTGTTCTAGTTCTGTGTTTTAATAAATGCTTAACTTCATTATATCTTTAATACTTTTTGTAATACATCTAACGATCATTCTAAAATCTGATACCTGTTCTTTGGTCTTGTTCTGAAGGGTTTTTGTTGTTGTTTTCCTGCTGATGCAAAACATAAATATTTATTAAATACTTCTACCTCTTTTGCATCATGATACACAATTTTGCCATCTCTGTTTAGTATCAGTCATTATGCAATCAATAAAAGTCACTAGGTGTGGTTCTGATGTATATACATCAGGAAAAAAAGTACATATATCTCATACCTGTGTCTTTTAGCCATATTTCTTCTCTGATATTTGTTTAGCTACCTTTGTCAACTGCCTGCATTCCTTAGCTATCATATTTTACACATTACTTCCTCATTTTTATAACTTTTACGTAACTTTGTTCTTTAAAAATACAGCAACATAAAGATGTGACAAGCTGTCCTTTTAATTTAGATGTTTTTAAAAAAATTAATTAAAAAAAATATTTTGTGAAGAAAAAATGTGTTTGGAACACCTGAGAAAGCACCTTAAATACATTTCAATCATACATATGTATATACGCATCTAAAGCCCTGATAGAATTATATCTGACCAGAGACATGAAGGGCAACAAGAAAAGCTTCTATAGGTATGTCAGTGATAAAAGGAAAAATAGGGAAAATGAGGGTAGCTCTCCAGAAGGAAAAGGGATACCTGCTTTCCCAGGACATGGAGAAGGCTGAGGCACTCAATGAGTTTTTTATGTCATTCTTCACCAGCAAGTGCTCTAGCCACATGCCCCAATTTGCAGAAGGCAAAGGCAGGGACTGGGAAAACGAAAAACCTCCCACTGTAGGCGAAGATCAGGTTTGAAACCATCTAAGGAACATGAAGATGTTCAAGCCCATGGGACCAGATGAGATGTATCTGGGTCTTCTGAGGGAACCGGTGGATGAAGTTGCTAAGCTGCTATCTGTCATAATTGAGAAGCCATGGCAGTCTTGTGAAGTTCCCACTGACAAGAAAAGGGGAAACCTAACCCCTATTTTTAAAAAGGGAAAAAAGTAAGACCTGGGCCAGTCAGTCTCATCTCTGTGCCCAACAAGATCATTGAACAGATCCTCCTTGAAACTATGCTGAGGCACATGGAAAATGAGGAAATAACTGATGACAGACAACATGGCTTCACTAAGGGCAAATCATGCCAGAAAAATGTGGTGGCCTGGTATGGTGGGCTTAGAGCTTTGGTGGATAAAGGAAGAGCAACTGACATCATTTACCTGGAACCGTGCAAAGACTTTGACGTTGTCCCACACGACATCCCTGTCTCTAAATTGGAGAGATGTGGAATTGACAGATAGCCCTCTCAGTGGATAAGGAATTGGCTAGGTGGTTGCACTCAAAGAGTTGTAGTCAATGGCTCAGATGCCCAAGGGGAGACCAATAGTGAGTGGTGCTCCTCAGGGATTGGTATTGTGACTAGCACTGTTTAACATCTTTGTCAGAGACATGGACAATGGGATTGAGTGCACCCTTGGCAAGTTTGCCGTGGCACCAAGCTGAGTAATGTAGTCAATATGCTGGAGAGAAACGATGCAATACAGAGGGACCTTGACAGATTTGAGAGGTAGGCCTGTGAGACCTCATGAAGTTCAACAAGTCCAAATGCAAGGTTCTGCACATGGGTCAGGGCTATCCCAAGCACAAATACAGGCTGGGCAGAGAATGGATTGAAAGCAGCTCTGAGGAGAAAGACTTGGGGGTGCTGGTTGATGAGAAGCTCAATGTAACCTGGCAATATGCACTTGCAGTCCAGAAAGCAAACTGTATCCTAGGCTGTATCAAAAGAAGCATGACCAGCAGGTCAAGCTAGGTGATTCTTCCCCTCTACTTTGCTCCTGTGAGACTCTACCTAGAGTATTGCATTCAGGTGTGGGGTCACCAACTTGAGAAGGACATGAACCTGCTGGACTGAGTCCAGAGGAGGGTCACAAAGATGATCAGAGGGCTGAAGAACCTCTCTTATGAAAAGAGGCTGAGAGAGTTGTGGTTGTTCAACCTGAAGGAAAGAAGGCTCTGGAGAGACCTTGTAGCAACCTTGCAGTACCTAATGAGGCCTACAACAAAGCTGGAGAGGGTTTTTTTACAAGGGCATGTAGTGACAGGACAAGGGGTAATGACTTTAAGCTGAAAGAGGGTACATTTACCTCAGATATAAGGAAGAAATTCTTCACCGTGAGGGTGGTGAGGCACTGGAACATATTGCCCAGAGAAGGTGTGGATGTCCCATCCCTGAAAGTGTTCAAGACCAGGTTGGATGGGGCTTTGAGCAGCCTAGACTAGTGGAAGGTGAGCCTGCCCATAGCAGGGGGGTTGGAAACAGATGATCTTTAAGGTCACTTCCAACCCAAACCACTTTATGTTTCTATGATTTTATGATATACACATGAGGGTGTATACAGTGTAACTGTTATATATGAATACACAAAGAAATAGATTTTTTTCTCATTTTTCTTCACCCATAACTTCTCTTCCAGGTTTTGGATACTGCATTTAAAAAATTAACTGTATTGTACTTCTCAATATGTATTGTTTTTGCCTGAGCACAAGAATTAGATATTACTCATTTAGCCACTCTTCCAAGAAGTCCAAACACTGCAGAAAATATGTTTCTGATACAATAACTTAAGAGAAAGAAATTATATGGAAATAGTAAAAAATAAGTGTTTATGATAGATGGAGACAGTTTATGTGGAGAAAAACATACAAATATGGAAGAGGGAATAAAATATAGCAAAAGTCGTGAAATTCATTTGGGACAGGCTATAGTTTGTTTGAACATTTTTTGATGTTCCAAAATAAATTGCTTTGATTAAATATCAGCAGTCTCATTTAATAAAGAAGATAGGAACAAGTAAAAGAAAATCTAATGACATAAGAATGTAGGGTCCCTAAACTCAATCCTGTTTTCAGGTGAATTGTCTCAGTGCACCTGAATTGTTTAAATCACTGGGAAATATTTTCAGAAATGAAATGAGAGCTCAGCCTTTGCTGAGGTGATGATAAAGCAAACTTGTAAATGCGCAAGTTGGCTACTACATGTGTTATTCTTTGTTATTTTTCCTGACTGAATGTGAGTGAGTCTTTTATATGAGTAAGAGGGAAAATGGGAAGGGTGGAAAAAAACGTGGTTTTGCATTGTGTACAGTTCCCTGTTCAAAAGCTGCATTGATGCATTCAAAAAAATACAGAATTTTGTTTTATATTGGAACATGACATAAAATTAACAACTTTACATTAAAAAATTTTACCTAATTTTCCTCTTATTCAGCATTAAGATTCAATTTTGTATTTCCATGATTAATTTCTACAGTCTCTCTGCTGCTTACAATTCACTGTCTCCTCAGAATAGTAAAGCAAAACAACTGAGAGGAAAATGATGCAGAACAATTAAAATATCTATTTTTAATTTAAAAAATAACTCTAGTTTATTAAAAACCATAAATAAGTGTGTTTTCACAACTATTCAAATAGCTTAATATAGGCAAAATTAAAGCATGATTGTAGTACAAAAATAGCCTTCTACAACACAGTACATCAGCAACAGTTCACTCCAAATGTTGTAGATAATTAATCTAATTTTCCCTCTGCTTCATTTTGTGTTCTATTAGTTTTCTTATTCAAACTTTCAAGTCACAAATCTAATTTAAAGCCTCTTAACTGGTCTAATGTGGTAATGTGTTCCATCTGCGTGCAGTGTCTAGCAGTGAGTGATAGGGACAGAATACTAATTTGCCTCCCAGTGTGCACAATGCTCAATAAATAAATAATATATTACCTGTGTTCACCATTACTTGACTACAGAAAGTGTCAAAAGCAAGAGAAAAGATGAATGCAAGTTTAAGACACGTAATGGAGAGTGAACTGAAGCAGGGATGGGTTAGGGAGACAGAGAAAGAGATGAATAATACAGTCTGTCACAGAATGTCAATTATTCTGTTAACATGGCTAACTATTTATAGCTGCACACATAATGTATATTAGACTAAATACTGATTAAAGTTTAAATATTAAATATATCTTTGTAACAGTTTTGCATTTTGCATGTTCTTTTATTTCTCTATAGAGAAATATGGAATTTCTTCGTATTGTTCTAGCTTCTGTTTGTTTAATTATACAGTGTTAGAAAATGCTTTTTTTTTTTTTAACACATTAATTTTCTTCTATTGCTTCCTTACTATGTGTACAGGGGGCTGTTTTATTTTAAGAGCTTTAGCTTTCATACAACAGAAAACTTCAGTTAAATAATTCTAAAGTTGCTGAGTTTCACTCTGGTCCTCTATATGGTCATCTAAGCTTGTGGTCAACGAAGTCATGCTGGTGCACACCTAATATATGGGACATCAAAATCAGAATGTTGGTATTATAGAGGAGTGTGCAGGTAAGTGTGTAAGTGTAAAACAAAAAGAGGGTGTGCTGGATATGCATGGTAAAATAAAAGCCTGAAAATAAAGTAAAGGATGGAAGATAATGGAGGTGGGCAGGTGGGGGGGTCAGGGAAAAGAAATAAATCCTGTTAAACTGACAGTGTCCTGGATTATTAAAATATTATTTTGTAGAAAATGTCATTACAATTTTGTTTAAATTTAATGCAATTTACCAGACCATAAAGAACTCCTTAGAATAAATGGCTGGTTTCCAGGCACAGCTACTGTGCTGCTGATTACAATACATTCTGACATTTATGACAGTTTTATAATTCCTGTATTCTGTACCTAGCTGTGCTCTGAAGTGTCTCTACTTTGCTGAAGGCTTTCTCCTGGGAAATGGCACTAAAGTTTTGTGGACTGAAAGGACAATAAAACAGTTTGGCAGAAAAACATGATTACCATAGAATGCAAGTCTGATGCTAATTTGGATATAACTATTCATTTTATAAATACAAATACCTATGTAAATTTATCATCACAAAAAAAACAGTATTGACTTCAGTAGATATTCTTGTATGAGTAAACCTACCAATATGAGTAAGGGTTTGCCAGCTCAATGCCTAGACCCTTAAGCAAAATAATACTATTTCAAGAATACCCTCATTGATGGTTTATGAAGATTAAGATTCACCAGGAAGAGTAGGAAAAATGGCAGACTTAGATACAAGCAAAGAACAGGTAAGAAGCAACAGGAAGACAGGAAAGAAAACTTACTACACAGACTTTGACCTCTATGTAGAGCAGTACTCAAAACAGTATTTAATCATGTCTTCAAGTGTTTCAGAAAAATTTTATGATGAAAGCATTATTGACACCTTCAGAGGATGATTATTGTTTTCCTTTTAGAGAAAGAACAAGTCAAAGCATTCCTATAACTATTCGGGTAATACTGGTTAAATATTTAAAAAATTAGAAAAAATGTCTATTGAAAATGTTATGAAAATTGGTATAGTAATAATCAAAAGCATTTTTTTCTTCATTTTCTTTCAAAGGATACTTGCTATTGAAATAACATTTCAACTGAAAATTGTTGACCAGCTCTAAGAAAAATATTTTGTATATTTGGTTTTGCCTATGTACACACTTAGAGCTACAAGCAGACAGCTGAAGTTCTGGCTTAACTGTAAAACTTGAATCAGACATACTGTCCATTGAGGTACCGGACAGTGAGAGGGAGACAGACTGAGAAAGACACAACTGTTTTTAAAGGTGCTGAAGAGTATGCTGCTTTGCAGGCAGCATGTTTATGCTTGCCAACATTTAGTGTACAGAGCCAAAACTCCAAACATTCCCTGTAACATTACAGTCTTGTCACTCTCTCTCTTCAATACGACAAAGGAAAGCTTTAACACCAATGTCAAATCTATGCCCTCTTCTGCTCTGCTACATGTGTTTACTGCAGAGGATTATCAAAAAGGAACTTCTGACATCCCTGTGCCCCTGAACTGCCACACTAATCAAACTGTAGATTATCCTGAAAAGGGTTTGTTTCTAGAGTGCTGCTCCGTTTCAGAATGCTGGCTGAGATAATGCAGTCATCTGTAGTGCTGCAGAAAAACAAGTTTGAATTGTAATCACACGAGAACCCTAAACTAAATGAGGTCAGTCTTATCTGTACACAGATGGAAGGAAGAGGTCCATGGACCTCTAAAGTATTTAAGGAGATATTATTAGTAAATGATAGAGTAGGTGACATTTTTTCCCTTTATTAGTACTGCCCAGGCATCGTGCTAGATGGAACTCTATTGCTAGAGGTGTCATCTTTCAGACAAAACATAAAACCAAGGTCCTGAACATAACTGGCCATTAAAAAATATATGATATTTCTCATAATGTTCTTTTGGCCAGATTTGAAGTAGGTAATTACATTCTGCTTGCCTCAATTAACCCTGAAGTTTGTGAAATGTATGTTCTTCCTTCTCCTCCTAACAGCTCTGTAATGTAGCTTTTCTCCATACTCAACGTTCACAGACTGTTAGGAAAAAAAAAACAAAAAACAACAACAAAAAGCCCCCCCCACAAAAAAACCCACAAAAACAACAACAACAAAAAAAACCACAACAAAAACAAAAAACCACACAAAACAAAAAAACCCTACTATATTCAGTTATTAAGAACAGATAAAATAGATAATGACTAAAATAAATTGGTTTTACTATAGAGGAAAAATTGTAAACAGTAACAGAGCTTTGTTTGAATATTTGTACTACTATTCGGGAAATAAAGTATTGTTTTCGAAGGTAGTATGAAATAAATATTCTAGAAAGTCTGAAACAGAACTGTAATATTTAATATTTTAATATTCCTGTATAAAGCAATGGATAAGTGAAGGCAATGGAAAATGTCAGTCAGCTTCAGAGATACGAATACTAAAAGCTCCATGAATATCAACATACCTTGCTAGTAAGACAAGGGTAAAGAGAAAGACATGTCTGCTTGCAGTCCACAAGGAGTTGGTTTGAAGAAGGTGAGATTAATAGTTCAGATGCTATGGTCCAATTTGAATGTATTCCAAACTGGAAATTTTGGGTTCCGAAGGAATACAGTCAAGCTCCTTTCTGCCTCTCTGAACCCAATAGTGTTGGTAGATTTTTCAAACTGAAAAAAAAAAAAAAAATTACATTACATTGGAATATTTAGCATCAAAAGTAATGGCACATAATGCTAAAACCTGCTCATGATAATATAAAATAGAAGGATGAGATAGTACATCAAGCTTTGATCTTACCAGGATTTTTGTTCATTCTTAATTAACTGTGCACATCCTTTTGTGTTCAGTAACAATGATGTGTGTTTATCTGCTAAGTATGTATCAGTGTCTTGTTCAATAGTAACCACTAGACACAGAGACCAAAACGAAAAAAATATTATTTTTATTTAATTTTTGTACACACCCATACATAACCTCTATGGACAAAATCCATTTTGAGTATACTAATGCAAATGGAAAAATCTAATTGTAGGCATTAGCCACATTTAGAAACTTCAAGGAACTCACCCACAGATTCCTAATTAAATTATTTACCAACATTGCTTGGATCATTCAATCAACTTCCTGCTCCTGTCCACGAACACTTTAATAAGCCTTAACTAAAAATCAAGCAGAACAGTCCCAATTCACTATTTTGAGTCAGAAATGAAAACAACAGCTATGGGCTTCTGTTATAACATTTTTGGCAGTTCCATTAGGAGTACTGAAAGATAAATTATCCACTTCAGGAAAATAAGAGGAAAGACCAAACAAACAACAAAAAAAAAGAACAAAGAAGCAGAAGGAAATGGAGAAAACTTGCATTGAAACACAGTTATTGAAACACAGTTGCTGAGGCAGCACTGAGGCACTCAGAGAAGTGCCTCTGTGTGAAGGGAAATGCACTATGTAATTCCACCTCTCAGATGTGCTTAGTGAAGAATTTCCACATGAGTATCCATGCTTGTCAAGCTTCTTTTTTGAACTGTTAACCATGGTTTCTGTGTTACTGGTTGACAAAGTACCTGTAAAATTTAGTGGTTGAATCATATACTATTTTCTGTCTCCATTGTGGAATCCGACCACAACTTACGTTTTGCAACATGGTGCTGAAGACCCCACATAGCATAGTGGATATGAGTGAGCAACCTGCTTAAGCCACTTGTACAGCTGAATTGTCATCTGCTCTGTTTGTTAACTGTGCAACTTCCCTGCTGCATTAAGGATACATAATCATCAGAGTCCATTAATTAAAACACTTCTCAGAATTCATCCTAAGAGTTTGTATTTTGGAAAGTTCATGGAGTTCTTGTCACATCCATTTCTATTTCATGTTAGTGATACAGCACTTTCAGAATATTTGAGAACTTTTTGATAAAATAAAAATGTAAGAGGTTCTTGGTATGGAAGAGTGTTTCACTACTTCAGTATGCTTGAATATGTATTATACTTTCACAGGAAATCCCTGTGGGTGTGAAGATCCCAGGGGTTTGAAGATAGAAAGAGGTGGAATTTTTCTGCAGTCTACTTAAGAAAATACTACTTTTCTAGGGAGAAGGAGAGGCATTTTGACTAAAGAGCAAGAGGGTAGAACCACTTGCAGATTATATTACTATGCCTATTGATTATTTAAAAGAAAAAGCACGTAGAAAAGAACTAAAGAACCACAAAAGCGTATCAGTTAGAGTATTAGTAACACCAATCTGTAACACTAGTAACACTAGTTAAAAGGTAGGTCCAATATTCATATAGATTTAATTTCAGTGGTATATCTGGGAGCACAAATAACCCTCAGCAAGGGAAACAATCACTTCTTAATCCCAGTTCTCTGAAAATTGCAGCTGAAAATATTTTTAAATAAACAGCCAAATTAAGATCAGTGCTATGCAAAATTAATGTGCTATCAAAGCCAGACTGCCTTTGTTTTCAGAGAGCACATAAAAGCCAGCTTGTGACAACTTTTGGTTATTAAAAGTCCCATGATACTTTTGTAAGATGCAGAGTGTTAATTTTCAATTGTCTGTCCAAATCCAGTGTGGGTACTTATATTCCTTCTATTTAAAAAAATCACAATTGTCCTTTTAATTGAGTACAATATAATTTCTTTTTCCTCTAAGAATCCAGACAGGGTGTGTTGTTCAGCAGCTATTAGATTCATACGCATGTGGTTCTATTTCACTTGCAGACACATCATATTTTAAATTCAAATAATTCCATAACCTAAGGTTTAGGACGCAAACTTTAGTGCATATACATGAAGAAAGGTTGTCTCATCCATTCGTTTCCTAGGCTAATATTGAAGGAAAATATTAAATGACATCCACAAAACAGTATTGAACTTTGTGAGCCAAATTATATCAGCAAGAATCTTTACATTGATTTCTGCTGACTTTTTGAATAATAAAGTAAAACAGGATGACAAGGTACAAAGATAAAATTCTGACTCCACTGAAATTAGCAACAGTTTTGTGGGAGTTTTGTGGGTGATTTCAGTGCAGCCTGCTTTTCGTCCAAAGAGTTTTTCTTTTACTATGGTTCATTTTAGGGGAGAAGGAGGAAAGGCGGTGAATAAAAAGAAATTCTGATTTCTGCCATTAACAAGTACTCTCAATCTCGTTCATTTTGGCACTGGTGGACTACATAAAATCAAAGCAGGTACTATGTAAACATGCTTTAAACCATGAAATAGTAAATGACTATAAATTTAACTCTCTTTTCTAGCCAGTAGGAGAAAAAAAAGTTTTCAATCTACATCTCACAGACTTAACATTTGAGGGGAGACGTTAAAGAACAGGTTTAAGATAACTACAATTCATGTCCACTAGAAAAATTCAAAATTCCCAGAAAAGTTTATTCATGGTATAAAAGTTAATTAAAGAGTATTTAATAAACAGATAGTGCAACAGATAAAAACATAGTATTACAAAACAAACAAACAAGCAAACAAACAAAAACTTCATGAAATTTTCATATGCTAACAGGGAAAAAATAGATTAATGTATAAGATTCCCTCCTAAAACACTTTGAAGTTTTTGCTTACATTAAACACTAATATTGCAAGCACTGATAAAGAACATCTCATCTGACAACTGACCCCAGTGGAAAGAACAGTAACAAACGTAGGAGGGGCTAAAGTATTAATTAATAGTTCATACGGTATTATAAATCACAATGAAAGGACAGAGGAAACTACACAGATTAATGGAATGATAACATTAGATTCTATTTCCATGGACCTCAGGGATGCTAAGAACAGCATGTTGTGCATTAACTGATTTGTCTACTTGCACATACAGTGTAGAAGGAAACATAGTGAACCCATATATATGTTAGTTAAACAAATAAATGAATAAAAATTTGAAATATTCATTAGAAACAGCATTTCTTAACAATGTAGCAAAAAACCTGCAAGAAAGCAGACTAGAAAAAAAGTCAGGGGAATTATTGTTAAACAGTAAAAAATTCTTTTGGACAAATACCCTTACAGCCAATCTGTTACCTTGTTCCTTAGTGTGGGGCATGTCAGGGATGTTCCAGAATCAAACATGGGAAAGAGGATGGACCAGAAGATCCAGAGCTCCATCCAGTCGTTAGTAGCCACAGGAGTCTCTGCAGGAAGCAGTCAAGGCAGCACAGCCGATGTGCTACTTTGAGTCATGCTTGGAGTTGGTTCAGATCCATCTGTACTGAGGACTGAGGGAGGACGGATGATTCCTTAGAATTTGCCAGCAGCAGCTGGCACTTTAAAACACAGAAAAAAGTTCAAAACTGGAGTTAAAATACTGTCTCACGCTTTCTCTGACTCTCTCTTTTGAGACATTATATACATAATGTAAATAATATATATGATAAACTAGCTTTTTTTTTGCTATTAATCCCTTGCCCACGTGTAGGTTTTCTTTCAAAATGTTACTGAAAAACTGGGATTTTCTGAAGTCTCACAAGGTAGTTTATTGCTTAAGTGAGGTAGTATCACAAAGCATTCGTAAAAATTGTTAATTTCATAGTGAACATGAACAAATGTCTAAATTCTTTATCTGAAATAGTGTGTTTAAAATGATAAGTCTTTTATGTTTAAATGTTGCATTCTTCCATGTAGTTAACATGGTTTACACTTACTTATTTATGTAGAGATGTGCTTATTACACTGATTGGATATTTACTGTTTTATTCTTCTCAGTGCCACACTCTAGTGCCTATAAAGATGCGAGAATATGAACTAGTTTTTTTTCGGTTGTGTTTTGTTTTGTTGTTTGGGGTTTTTTTTGTGCTCACAGACAATCAAGGAATTATTAACAACGCTCCGCTTGTAGAATTTAAATAGTATCAGAATTTGACTTGCAGATCTCAGGACGAATTTGCAAGGTTGACAGAATAGGATTTTTTTAAAAAAAAAAAAAAAAAAACTTGTCAAGAGAGTACACTTAAGACAGAGCTAATGAGAGACAACACATAGAGAATCCAATTATACATTTTTTACAGATTGCTTATTGGAGTATAAGTATGCTTTAATAGCATACACGAAGTCAAAGAGCCCACACAAGAATAGTCAAGATAATTAAGGACAAATTTATCCAGAGGATATAGAAATGAAGGCATAAATCCTTACCTTAGAAGCTGCCACCTGGGAATTACTTTCAGACTAGACAGGACACAGGGATTGCAGACAGGCAAGAGGAGTGGACAACATCAGAACTTAAGAAAGCCTAGGAAAGCAGCATATATAAAAATAAACCCAGGCTCTTAAATTACTTAATGAATTTAGGGTTCTGGACTAGAAATGCCTTCCCATGTACTTTGCATGTCCTCCCACAACTGTCAAGACATAGTGCTTTTATTTCGGTTTTACCATAGGTTGTGTAAGACTGCAGAAACTGTGGAACAACAGCAACCGAGAGATAGCTGTCCTTCTGGGAACTGGCATTTTTAGCAGCTAACGTTCTTCTCTTTAACAGGTGCGAAGGGCACTGTTACTTGCAACTCAATTACTTAATAGTTTAACATTTTTGTGAAGTTTCAGTCCCATCAGGCAAAGTCTCTAGGTTCCAGTTTAGATAAAATAATGCAAACGTCACCCTCTAGTCTGGAATACTGCAGGTTTCTCAGGCACAGATGTACCATTTTGTGGTCCCCATGTGGCTTTAACTGTAAAATATCCATTTGAATCCTTACTTCAGTCGGGATACCAGATCTGCCCATATGTAGCAGCAAAATTTCTGAGGTTTCAACAAGATTTCTAGGGAAAGCTACAGTGTTTGTGGTCTCCCAGGCCCTAAACAGATTAGAAAAGTATAAGTCTGTGTTTGTTCATTTTTTTTTTTCTTTGAATATATGTTAGGAGTTAGGTGATAGTTCAGATTTTGCCTGGGGAGTGTTAGGACTCTGATGTGACAGGTATTTTACAAACACGGCATTGCAAACCATCTATATCCCAAAGCATAAAACTTGTAATTCAAAGATGAAACACAGAAAAGGAATACAAGCAATAAGGTAGAGAAATACAAGAAAATGGGATCATTTGGTCATCTTCAGCAGGTTTTTTAAACAGAGGTCACAAAGACTAAGCATCAAAGGAACATAATGAAATAATCTTGAATACATTTATATGAAGCTCCTCTCAAATACTCAGAAAGACAGTGCTGGAAAATTGAACTAATAGGGAAGGAAGGCTGACAAGATGGATTGATGGCAGGAGGATGCAACTTTTTAAATAAGAAATTATGATGAAGTGAAGATAAACAGAGCAGAACTTTGAAAATAACAACAAATATTTCATTCTTGATATAACAAGGAAGAGTGAGGAACAGTAAAGGTATTAAAAAAATAGTGACATTGCCGAAATAATATCTCTGGGAAGAATAATTCTGGATGGATATAAATAGGAACCAATTGTCGAGACAAATACAAGTGCGGTATAAAATGCTAGTTAGGTGAGAGTTGATAAAAATCTAGACAGAAATTGTAGCTGTTTGGTTCAAAGGGAAAGTTAGATATTACTACAGGAAAACAGAGACATAACCTGCAGAGTCTAGAGAGAAGTGAAATCACTTCCATATTGTGGGTTTGAGCGACAAGCCAGAGACTATGTTGGCTATGAAATTCAGGAAAGGAAGTAGAACATAGTGTTTTAGGAGGGGAAAATAAGGGTTGTGTTTCAGGTGTGAACTTGAGTTGATAGATATTCACAAAGGGGTGTCAGGCAGACTGACCAATACAGAAGTAGTTTTGTGAATCATAAATAGGAGAAGATGGTTAAATTTTTGATGGCATTCAAGTATGAACACATGTAGTTGGTAGGTCATGCATGCTATTGTTTTTCATTTTTTTTACTCATATTGGAAAGGAAGCACCAAAACAATCTTTGACACAAGTTATAAACAATACAAAAAAGAAAAAAAAACATATATATTCTGTACTCACTGGCATCACAGCAAATCTCCTGGCTCTGGAGGAATCCTCATGCCACAAGTGGGTAGTCAGAAACTTGGACAAGAAAAAGCCATAAGCCAGGAACTGTAAACATTTTGAAAGCTGGACGTGAATCTGCTAGAGGCGGACATATCATCAGGCTCATTCTAACTCCAAAATTTATTCACTGCATTTATATTAGTCTTGAGACACATCCATTCATTTGACTTTCAAAGTCCTCTCCTGGAGCTGGAGGTCTTTAAGAAACCCCTTTAATAAACCAGCACCAAAAGCCAATTCCAAGAGTGGTTAGTCTTTCTGTTTGAGACACAGGAGAACAAGTCTGCATTGGGAGACCAGGCTTTTCTTATCTATGAAGTGTGTGGATGTCCTGCGTTCAACTCTCTTTTTTAATTGACATGCTCCAAATCATCCTTTCTGCTTTCCAAAAAAGTCTACGGTTTCTAGGGAGCTGCACAGGTGAATGTGCTGAACCTTTTCAGTAGAAGTAATTACTGTCCATGGAATAGTTCAATATTTGTTGGCTCAAACACACTTAGGCCGAATTTTATAGCTGACTGCACTAATACAGAACACAAGGTGCTTTACTGGCACTGTAAAACAGCTTTTTGGGATTGGTTTATTTATTGGTTTTGGGTTTGTTTATTTTTTTAGACTTGTGTCTAATGCTTCTTGGGTAAGGCTTATGATCTGAATATCTGAAAGGCAAATTATCATATATGGCTACAAGAAATAAACTGAATGTTTTTCTCCAGGACACGTACACATAGATGAATAAATTAAGTTCTATGGAAGGTGGGGTTTTTTTGTTTGGTTGGTTTGTTATGTGTTTTTTTTTTTTTTTTTTTTTTTTTTTTTTTTTTTTTTTTTTTTTTTTTTTTTTTTTTTTTTTTTTTTTTTTTTTTTTTTTTTTTTTTTTTTTTTTTTTTTTTTTTTTTTTTTTTTTTGTTGATTTGTTGGTTTGGGTTTTATTTTTACTTTTTGATCATATGCAAGGCTTTTAATAATTTTTTAATAATTTTTAATGGTTCATTAAATCTAAAGAAGTTTACACACCTAAAAGTTTTGTATAAGAACCTATAAAATATATAGGTTTGCACATGATGTATATGTTAAAAGTCTATGCAGAGAATATCTAGATACAAATCTGTATCAGAATCCATCTGTCAAGCTACTTACTGTTGTTTATAATGATATTGCACAGACCTCTTGTCTCCCTAACCAAGTTCAGTGAATGAGTTTCAAATACATTTTTACTTCTTCCACATATATGAGCCAGTACATAACATTCTTCCTTGACAGGCAATCTCTCACCCTGGGCTACTCCTCCATCTCATTTGACACACATGCATATAAACTGCGCCAAGTTCTTCCATCTCAGCTTTTCAGAGCTGTGTATTTTTATTTTTTAAAAAATTCTCACAACCTCATCAGCAAAGTTCATCTCCATTATTTTAAGGCCTTCTTTCCAGTTTCTCTAAGAATTAAATTGGAGCGCATATATGCATTTACCATTGAACATATACTACAGTACTGTTCTCAGAAAGAAGGCTAATGTAATGAATGAGCATAAAAATACTAAGAATAATGTCAGTATTAAAGAGATTGTTCATTAGTAATGATAATAGTCAATATAGTAATGAATTGGCCTGTTTTCAATCTATGTATGTGTTGGTATACTTTTGCTATTGTGGAGATGATGTTTTTTTAATAGCTGTATCTTTCAGGTCTGCAGTGATCCTAAAGAAAACTTACTCTGCATTGTCAGTATCAGAATTATAAGCAGTGTGCTTGATTAATTGTTGCAAATGCCACAACAAACAAGAGGGTCACAACCGTTTGTGGTAATGTCCAAGGATCAAACAGTTTTTGAAACAGTAGTACAGATCACACTTGAAAGGAATCCGCTGCAGAGGGCTCGGCTACTGGTTTGCCAACTACTGGAATGTGTAAGCAAAAGACAAAATTAATCATATTTACATTAATTTTAGCATGATACACTTTAACAATAACAAGGTCACCATGTCTAATAAGTGAATGGATGAATAAACTTGGAAAAATAATGGAAAGAGTGACAAGTTCATAAATAAGGCCACAAGCTAAAGGGATTTGCTGCTATTTGTAAGATTTTCCGAATAAAAGCAAAGAAGAATTGTTAGAAGTATGGCTAGAATGAGTATCGAAATTTCCAAAATTTCATGTGAGTTAGAAAGATAACTTTGTCCTGTCAGAAATGCAATGCAGTGATAGGGTTCCTAGGTCCAGACAGTTCTGAAGAGTATCACAAACTTTGGTAAATGGGCATGTGTTACTTCAAATTACCTCCAAAATACCATTTTTTGCACCAACCAGAAGCTCAACGTCTTCTCAATTAGAGGCTGTGGCAGTTGCACTTTCCCCCCCCACGCCCTGAGATCCAGTGTGGCAGTTGCACATCCCCCTCTCAGAACTGGGCCTTCAATGGGCAGTTAATGGCTCTTTGTGCAGACCCGGAGCCGGTGGGCAGGGTCGTCAGCAGAGGAGGGGCCGAGCCTGCCCACAGCCCAGAGAAGCTGAGAAGCTTCTCGAATGCCCACAGTCGTGGGGGGGCGTGCAGAGAAGCCGAGAAGCTTCTGGAATGCCCACAGCCAGATCTGAGCAGACTATAAATGGGGTTCCCGCCGAAGGCCCCCTTTGTGTGGTCTTCTCGGAGCTGCGGGTCTGCCATGCTGCCGGAGCCACTCCCCTTAGACGGAGAAGCCGTCTAAGGTAACTTCCCGGGATGGGGAACGCCTCACCTCTGCATGTAGGTGAGTGATAAATTACTGAATATATGCTTTAATAAGTCCTCGCCTGGTAGGCGAGTGTAAAGTCCTCGTCTGGGACAGACGAGTGTAAATTCCTTGCCTGGTAGGCAAGTGTAAGTCCTGGCCGCAGTAGGCTAGTGTTTCTCCTTTAAGGGTAAAACGGAGCAGAGAGGGCTCTGGTTTGTTTTCTTGTGAGTGCATATATGCACGCTGTGGATCTCCATTCTTATTTCACTGCACCCCAAATAATCTCCTAACCTAATAATCCGAACCTGTATGTTATGTTATTGGAGTGCTAATTGTATAAACCCCGTTTTCCAATCGGTTTATCGGCGGTACTTTTCCGGCCGGAATAAAGTTTGTTTTGGACCTTGTTGTCCGCCTAAACTTATTTTTGGGGTGCCTCCGTGACAGAGGCTTATTACTAAATAGAAAAAAAAGTACCACGGGCTGATCAAGGCCCACAAGATCAAGCAACATTGATGGGTTCAGCCCATATTGCTAAGGGCCCCCTCAACCCTGTAGCAAATATGTTTTGAACAAAACTAATCAGGGCAATGTAAAACAGAGGAAAGGCATAGGAGAACAGTTAAACAATAAGGACATTTTGAGCTTCAGTATTCTAGTTTATCTGAGTCAGAATGAATCTGAAATTGACTGTAACTACTGTACAATCAATATACCCTGACTATTGGATAAATGTGTTTTAAATTGTGACTTGGGTAAAATTTTGAAATCTATAACAATTATTTATAAAATATTTATATGTTAGTAATCAATTACTTAAATGCATAGACAACTATTACAATTTAAAATGAGATTTAGCTCTGATGTTTGCATTTTATTATGCCGTGGAAACCATTTTTTTCCCCAGAAATTGAAGGTGCAAGGTAGAGATTGATTTTTAGTTTTGAATTAACTTCTTTTGTTTAAAAATGTGATCTAAATAGCCAAACATTTCATTATTAATATTTTTTGTAGAATACAGGTATACATTTATTTCAAAAATCCATCCTATCTGTAAGTCTTGAAAGGTTTCAGTGAAGACATATGTTTTGCTTTAATGTTTTGACATAAAGATAGCAGCAAGTTAATTAATTACGACTTGTATATTTGTTGTGAGAAAGCTGCTCTTCTAAATTAAAAACCTAGGACCTTTATCATGTCAATCATGATAGGATTTCTGCACAGAAGCAATTTAAAATATTAGGAGCATTGACTAATAGAGTTTATTTATGGTACATTATCTTTAAATATCTCTACTATTTCTCATATATATGATACAGAGCAAGGGCCAGATTTATCAGGCGGGTTAGACCATGTAATTAAGTTGGATCTAGACCAGTCTCTAAGCTTTCCTTGCTCTAGACTTTCCTCTTTGTCTCTGGGATCTGGAATTTCCAAAGAACAGTGAAGGCTGGGGCAAAGAAGGTTGTTAATACCTCAGCCTTTTGCACATACTATTCACCAGGATCCCTGTGCCATTCAACTAGTTTCCCTAGTCATCCTTTTGTTGCTGATATAATTATACAAGTACTTTAAGTACTAGAGAAGCCTTTTTGTCCTCACTAGATTCAGCTCCAACATTAATGTTTAGCTTGACTTTAATGGAATTACTTTAATCAAATAAGTAATATTTTTTACAGAAATTCTCTGAAGCTCTATGAAAAAATATATAGCACTAAATAATTTAATATCGGGTAATAAAATTTCCTTCCAGCTTCTATTCAGTGTTCAGATGGTCAAAGCAACCATTCCTGTAATAATTTTATATTTTGGTGAAGAATGTGCTGAAATGGCAACAGCTTCATGATCTGGTCCATACTGAAAAATTTCAATACTTGCAGTATATTGAGCCACCCACTGATCTGTTTACAGGTGGAATTACAAAAATGGAGCACCTGGTGGTCATGAGATGTATTTCAAAAGGTTGATTATCAGCTAAATGTAACCATAAATTTGCATAAAGGAAAAACAACAATGCATAGCCATAAGCAACGTTCTGCAGAAAATAACAGTGTTCAGTATCTACTCCAGGTCAATTTGCATTACACTTAGCCTGAGAAAATGAGAATGGCATCGAAAATTAATGGTAGATGCTGAACATGATCCTGTCAGCAAAATGCTTTTGGTTAGAAAGACACAGCACCTCTAACTCTATATGAGGTTGGTATATTCTGTTGGGTACTGCCACTGGTATAATATCACATCTATAATTTTAGTAGGAATTAGAATTTATTTTTCTGTGTTACACAGTGAAATGGGCAGTTGAGTCTGTTGCCAATTTTTTTGTTATATTTAGTGAGCATCCTTACATGTAAACCAATTATATTTTCAATCTCACTTCTAAAGAAGCCTCGAAGCTCCATTTTAAGCATTCTAAATTTTAAGCATGTGCTGAAGTTCCTTTGATTCCAATGATCTCTGCATCATTCTAGATGCACTTAATGCAGCAGAAATGATCTTTTCTTTCTCTGCTGATGGCATAAAATCTGTATTTTTTGTAGTGTTCATAATATTTTTTTTGGTATTCTCATTAGTGTTCTTATTAGTGGATGTAATTCTGTTAATTTTGTATGGGCAAGGAAAGGTAGTGTTATAGTTTTACAGGAGATTAGAGATGCAATTCTGCTAAGTCCTGAAGACCCACAAGAGATAAAGTGTAGAAGAGAGGGCTACAGTTTAACTAGTATTTCATAATATAGCATGTACTAAATACAAAATAAGCATCGTCAACATCTAACATCTAGAAATCTTGTGTGTTTTCTCAATCTTCCTTTAAAACAAATTTCTAGATGTTCTCCTTTGTTTTAAGATAATTGGATTTGGGGTCCAGTCCTAGTAAATGAACCATGAAATCTCTACACTGCCTAAAACAGCCTCCTAAAATTCTATTTGTTAATTGCTCCAGGCAAGTATTTTACACACACAGTCTTATTTATTAATTTATTTATGGGGGGAGGGGGAAAGAGGAAATTATAATTAATATTTCATTTATCCAGAATCACAATAGCTTTAAAACACACAGAACTGGAAAAGTTTCTGATTGGGAACTTGATTTAAGATATACTATTTGCTTTTCTAACTGTCCAAAAGAAAAAAAAATAAGTAAGGTCATGCCTGAAAGTAAATAAATAACATATTGTTTGATTTATTTTTAAAATAATATCTCACCTTCCTTATAAGTACATGTTATTTAATGTGCAGAAGAGGAACATGAGTTTTGCCAATAGAAGATCTAATCTACTACTAATATAAACCACTAAAATTCCCCCTAAGTCAATGAGATTTATGCAGTTAATAATTCACTTCTCAGATGTTTTCCTTTTTTTTGTGGTTTTACTTCTTCCAATTCATTAGGTCCTCTGTTGCAGTCATGAGATTGCAATGGCTGTACAGTGAAAGAGCCTGTAAAACTTTTCAGATTGTAGCTGGATCCAGCCTGAGAATTGGTCATGTTATATCTGTGAAAGATTGTGCGTGTGAGAAGATTAAAAAAAATGAGCAAAATACTAAAACTTCGTATAAAATGTATTGAAGTTACAGAAAGATGTAGCCGTGAGTCAAGCTGTCTCAAACTGCATCACAGACCTGAAATAAATCCCTTGTCTGTGAGGATAGTTACTGTCCATCAGGACTATCATGAGACAAAACTCCTATCTACAACTACATAGTTTATACTTCTTCATATACTACTTATATCACCCTTATCATCATAGGGTTAACAAAAGTGTATGGGAATCTCGTTTAAGGCATCTTCATTTGTGATAGCAATCTTAGTTGCTCTTTTGGAGATTAATAGGTAGTTTAAGGACAGAATTAAGTTCCTCAAATAGATATCTAAAGTGGGTCAGATGAATCATACACTCTCTGTGTGTTTTCCCTTTGTTGTCTATAAATCCTTAGATGATTAATGTAGTTAAAATGTATCCCATTCAGCATATCCATATTGGCATAACAAATGCTTGCCTAGGCAATACCTAAACTATGTAGGAAAGTGCCAAGGGAACTCTTCCTAGAACAAGGCAGCAAAGACCCTACCTCAGAAAATAAACAGGTTGAACAGTTATTCTATGCTTACACTGTTATAGTAATTTCTGCTCAGAGCTTATATTGTAAACCTGACAAGGAACTGCCTACAAGAGCTTCAGTCCTGAAGAAACCTAGTTGTCTGTTATAGAGTCATAGAAAAGGGTTGTGAAAGAACTTGTAGGATGGCATCTTAGTCTACTTCTTCTAGCTTCATGAAGGCTTAATATACCCCAAACATTCCTGACAGGTATTCATTTAGCCTGCTTTAAAAATTACCATATTGTGGCTACTCATGAGAGAACTTCACAGTTTTTCCAAGAAACCTATTGTCCTTGTGCTTTTCTATCCTTATCAATAGAAATATATTTGTCTTGTTACACATTAAGCCTTTTGCTTTTGGCTCTAATTTTAAAGGATAGGACCTAGACAGCAGTTTATCCTCTTCCTCCCTGCCACAACTTTCAAATGTGTTTGAAGACTCCTCTCAGTATTTTTTCTCAAGATTGGTCACAGTACTTTTAATATTTTCTTGTAGGTGATGTTTCTTAAACCTCTGATCAACAAGAAATTTCAAGAAGTGTTGTCCTCAGTAAGGAAAGAAATTTCTCCTAAAGTCATATTGAACTGTTAAGCTCTGAACTCTTCTTTACCTGGGATAACAAATACACAAAGGATCTGTATCTCAGAAAAAGAGTTAGGTGAAATTTCTCCTCTTTTCTTGAAGTAGTTTCATGCCTAAGATAGAACGGGGAAAAGCAGTTATTTAAAAGTTCCAAGTGCATCTTCTGTCAGTGATGGGTAAATTTAGACACAGCTTATAGACAAATTGTGCTGCTCCTACAAACAAACCAAAGATCACCTTGAAGAAACCTTTGATTTATTGCCATTTTCAGCCACTACTAGGAATCATAGTTTATAAGAATGATTAAAATTAAAAACAAAATCAAAACCAAACCCCTTTATTTTTACTTACATTATGTTCCTGTTTAAAAGTAAGCATTTCAATTGATGGATGGTAAGCTCCTCTCTATCTTTAAAGATAATAAAGACAAGGACGGTATATAAGCTTTTTGACAGTTTTGAATACGTCTTGAGCATTTCAAAGTGCAACTGAACAGTGAACC
Source organism: Pampusana beccarii (assembly GCA_013399365.1). NCBI lineage: Eukaryota > Metazoa > Chordata > Aves > Columbiformes > Columbidae > Pampusana > Pampusana beccarii. The sequence goes on from VWYH01009492.1 coordinate 152,496, forward strand.
CCTACAATGGAAGAATGCACAGAGGAGACAGGCAAAGGTAGTGTTTTCATGAAGCTCAGGGAATAATACAGGGAGTGACCACAGCTGTTGTAAGGAAGACTGAGCTCATCTCAATACAAAGAGGACCAAAGGGCAGCCTGTGTTTTAGCTAAGCAGTTTTATCAGTTGTGTGGATCAACTGAGTGCATAAATGACCTTTCCTGAATTAGTCTAAAGTGTTAATATCTTCCTGAGCTAGCCTGACCAGACAACATAGGGGAAGTATATTTTGTGGCTCAGCCCAACAAAGAGTATAAAAACTGAGCAACCAACAAATAGATCTTTGAAGAGGGCCACAGGACTGAGCTGGCTTCAACCCATATATTCCTTCCAGGCAACTGAGAACACCCAGTGTGGTCATGGGAAGTATACAGAAACTGGAAATGGGAATCAAATTTATATTGTGATCCAACCATATACTGCAATTGCTGTATAGTGCTTGCATTCTGATCTCAGTATGTGCTGTATCACTCTGTTACATCAAACTCCCATGTAACATCAAGTATCTTCAAATAAATAAATTTAGTGTTGAAATATTAAAATCTTCTCACGTGGAACATCTATGTGATAGGTTGACCTTGGCTGTCTGCCACATGCCCACCAAGCTGCACTCACACTCCCCCTCCTCAGCAAGACAGCGTGGAGAAAATAAGGTGAAAAACTTGTGAATTGAGAGAAAGGAGTTTAATGAAAAAAAGCAAAGATCACATGCAGAAGCAAAGGAAAAAAAAAATATTCTCTACTTCCCATCAGCAGGCAATGTCTCGCCACTTCCTGAGAAGCAGGCCCTCAAGTTCCACAACAGTTGCTTTGGAAGATAAATACTTTAATAATTAATGCCTTCCCCCTCATACATCCTTTTCTCTTAGCTTTTATTGCTCAGTATGATGTCATATGGTATGGAATATCCCTGTTCTATTTTCAGGGAATACTGTTTAACTTAATTGTCTTGATTGTCTTAATTTGTCTGTTTGGACCAGCTGTCTTGGCTGTGTCCCCCTGCCAAACGCTTTTCCATCCTCAACCTAATGATTTTTGGGTGTGGGTATGTGTTGTGGGTTGGACAGACAACCTTGATGCTGTGTGAGTGCTGCTCACTAGTAACCAAAACACTGGTATGTTATGAACACTGTTCTAGATACAAATACAAAGCACAGCACTATATGGACTGCTGTGAGGAAAGTTAACACCATCCCAGTCAGACCTAGTACAATCTAAATAAACCTGGTCAGAGAGTATTGGACTGTGACACATGCAAACTGGAGAATTAAAAGATATTTTGCGTTGTCACACATGAGATGTAATTATGTCTAGTGGACAAGATTTAAGTATGATATTATTTAACATCAAATGTATCTAAATCCACAGCAGTGGTTTCTCACTAAGGCAGCTATTGATTTAAGGGTTAGTTCTGAGTCATCTAATTGTGTAGATTACGATAGAACACAAGTTTGAAGCTATATGTGGAGAAGGCTTCTGAGTTGATGTTAGGAGCGATCTACGTATTCAGAGAAAACAATACATTATGAGTCAGATGGTGCCNTAAACTCAGTAAAAAAAATAAAAACACATAAATAGAAAAAAAAAGGAAAATGAAAGAGAGAAAAAATGAGGAGATAAAAATATAATTAAAAGATCCAAAGACCTAAGATAAAAAGAAGAAAAAAATCAAACATGATGAAAGGATTAACTGGAGAAAGAAAGGAAACATTAAAAGCAACTATGAATGTAAAAGGGACTAACAGCAAGGTGACAATGCTGAATAAGAGACAGAAGTTCTGAGACATGCTTCTATTTTATGATGCAATTGACTCAAATGTTTTTTAAAGGATTTTCTGTTTTGTCATAAAATTTGTGGTTTGTCTTGATTTTAGTCTGGGTGGTGGTGGTGTTGTTGTTGCTGTTGTTGTTGTTTTTAAGCTAATGAGGTAACGAGGAACAGCCTGTGTACTGGAATGCTGAATCAGATGATACATTTAACTCCACAGATACCAAGAAGGAAATATGGCATATCGTTGCTTTCTTAGATTCAGAGTGCTGCTGGGTGGAAGGAACACAATGAAATTAAAAAGGCCCTTGGTCAGTTTTCTTACCAATAATGTAGTTTCCTTTGTCTTCTTTTATACTGCAGACCTAATCCAACATTAAAATAAAAAAANACGCTTTTCCATCCTCAACCTAATGATTTTTGGGTGTGGGTATGTGTTGTGGGTTGGACAGACAACCTTGATGCTGTGTGAGTGCTGCTCACTAGTAACCAAAACACTGGTATGTTATGAACACTGTTCTAGATACAAATACAAAGCACAGCACTACATGGACTGCTGTGAGGAAAGTTAACACCATCCCAGTCAGACCTAGTACAATCTAAATAAACCTGGTCAGAGAGTATTGGACTGTGACACATGCAAACTGGAGAATTAAAAGATATTTTGCGTTGTCACACATGAGATGTAATTATGTCTAGTGGACAAGATTTAAGTATGATATTATTTAACATCAAATGTATCTAAATCCACAGCAGTGGTTTCTCACTAAGGCAGCTATTGATTTAAGGGTTAGTTCTGAGTCATCTAATTGTGTAGATTACGATAGAACACAAGTTTGAAGCTATATGTGGAGAAGGCTTCTGAGTTGATGTTAGGAGCGATCTACGTATTCAGAGAAAACAATACATTATGAGTCAGATGGTGCCAGGCAGAATTTATTAGAAATGAGTCCTGGATCAGATCACATAGCTAGACAAAATGAGTAATACAAGATTTGCAGCAGAAAAGAGTAGAAAAAGATCTGTGAGTAGTAGAAACATGTAAGTGATAATATGTTGTGCTTTACAAGGTTTGCAAGAAGTGTTCTGTTTACGTCAGAATCACTTGCCAGCTTTTTGCAAGAGGCACCTTGGCTGATAAACATGAAGAAAATGTGATGAGGAAAAGGATCAACAGGCAAAGAGAGGAACTGAATATATGTGAGTGCTAACTGAAAATATTAAAGAATATGTTAAAATAAAAGAAAATGCATAAGACAGATGACGAGTAAATGCAGTGAGAGAATTAAAAACACATACATAGAAAAAAAAAGGAAAATGAAAGAGAGAAAAAATGAGGAGATAAAAATATAATTAAAAGATCCAAAGACCTAAGATAAAAAGAAGAAAAAAATCAAACATGATGAAAGGATTAACTGGAGAAAGAAAGGAAACATTAAAAGCAACTATGAATGTAAAAGGGACTAACAGCAAGGTGACAATGCTGAATAAGAGACAGAAGTTCTGAGACATGCTTCTATTTTATGATGCAATTGACTCAAATGTTTTTTAAAGGATTTTCTGTTTTGTCATAAAATTTGTGGTTTGTCTTGATTTTAGTCTGGGTGGTGGTGGTGTTGTTGTTGCTGTTGTTGTTGTTTTTAAGCTAATGAGGTAACGAGGAACAGCCTGTGTACTGGAATGCTGAATCAGATGATACATTTAACTCCACAGATACCAAGAAGGAAATATGGCATATCGTTGCTTTCTTAGATTCAGAGTGCTGCTGGGTGGAAGGAACACAATGAAATTAAAAAGGCCCTTGGTCAGTTTTCTTACCAATAATGTAGTTTCCTTTGTCTTCTTTTATACTGCAGACCTAATCCAACATTAAAATAAAAAAAAAGTTTAGTTTTCACTACAAAATAATAATAAATGTTATCCTCTGTTATTCAAATTATTACTTGTTATTCCACTTTCTTGTTGCAGCTGCTGAATCATTGAAAATATTCTCAATCCTAAAAGTTTCACAGATATTAGCATGAGTGAATATTTGTTTTAAAAATCTTACCAGAGTGTATAAATTATTTACTACTCATTATTCACTATTCAACATTCGTTATTCATTATTCAGTCATATACCCCAGCAATGAGCTGCTCTATTATAAGAATGTAAATTGATAGATGCTATAACTTAAACAGTTTCAGTCCTTCAATTAGACAGAAGTAATATCATGATGATGTAGATGACTAATCACACATCATGAATATTGAAGAGTGGATAGTCTAAATTAACATTTTGGAAACAGCCTGTAGACCAGAAGTTGTTTGTCCAAACTATTTGTCCAATACTTACAAATAACTAGACATCAAGAATGGCTTCTGAATGATTCATGAATAGAAAACAAGGCTAAAGGTCTATTTCAAAGCCCTCTAAAATCAATGGAAAGATACCCACTGGCTTCAAATAACTTTTGGATAAGTTCTGCAAATATTCAGTTGTTATTTACAGTGAGTATTCCAGCCACACAGTGCCTCATCATACATGGTTAATAAGAATTTTGTACTTTAGGGGAAAAACTAAAAGATGTAGTCATATTTCCTCCTAAAGATATTACTTAGCAAAACTCTGACACAGTATCTTTTTCCTTACACCTTTTCTGTCCACTTACCCTGGGGAGGAAAAATAAAAAAAAAAACAACACACAGAAGAAGACAAAAAAGAAAAGAAAGCTGCAGTACCATGGAGGAAAAAAAATCATACTCTGCTGTTCCAAAATGAATGAGAAGACAAACCATTTTTGCCTATGTAACACTGAAAATAAAAGTGTGACATTTGAAAGGGCATCTAACACTTGCACATTCATCTTGAACTGCAGGACTGACTATGGCTAGTTTAGTCTGGATGCAATTTGCGTAGTTGAGCAGTGAATGTAGTTGACTGGTTTTGATCTTTCCATACTCTGAGACAAACATGTCAATTACAGTTTCTTTTCTTGAAGCCAAAACTGTGGTGTTTTGCATTGTTTAGTACAGTAAACACTGCAAGAATTTGATGTTTGTTCTGAAGAGCTTACTATCTAATTGATCTTCACATAAGGAAAATGAAAAGGTCTTGCACTGAAGCTTGTGGAATTCCTACACTGATTAGAGTCCAATTCAAGATCTATGATGAAAGCTTTCTTTTTGATCTGTACAGCAAAAAGATTATTCAGAAGCAGAGTGATATCTAAGAGACTAAGTGTTTTTGCTAAACTGTGTCAACAACTTTTTAAAGCTTAGAGCAAAAGCAATAGTGGAAAGGATTCATCCTCAAGCACCAGTTACAGCTCTGGATGCTTTGTATATCATCTATTTAAAGCACAGAGCAGCAGAGAAGCAGAAGTTAATAGCAACTGCCAAAAGATTTAAAACAAAACTTGAGAACTTAAGTACCTGACAATCTTTTGATGGCCCCCAAGTTTTTTTCAATACATATCACGTAGTACTTCGTACAGTTAACATAAATCATAGTATTACCAAGAAATATTTTTTTTTTCCATTCTTGCATCCATCTTTTTCGAAACGTGATGTTTCATGAAGCAGCTCTTGAACTTCATTAAGATGATCATGCATTGCTTAGGAGCTGCCCTCATTAAATAAAAATGACCTATTTTCATAGAAATGAACTTAATTTACCAAGCTCATGATTTTCTTCTGAAATCAAAAGAAGTTACTATTGGAAAACAAACTCCTGCAGTGAATTTCAAAGCTTTTATTCATATTTCCTTTTTAAGCTGATCACACTATTAAGGCTCATCAAAATTGGTTTCCAAGTTACTCTTTATATTCAGTTTCCATCATGTGGGAATCAGGAGCAATCATAAATGAAAATACAATGCAAAACTATATATTTTTCTGATACTTGCTGAAACTTCAGAGCACAGCTTTGCAACTATTTTGGATAGATCTGAAACTAAAAAAGCAGTTGGGGTCATTCAACCAAAAGACAGGCAGGTAGCAGGTTAGTGAAAGCAAAATACTGTTTTGACAGGTTCACGAGACAGTTTTGCTATACTTCTTCACTGTCTCAAATATCCACTGATTTTACACAGCAGCTTGCTGAGAAAGCAAGACCAATGGTAGAAAATAAAATTAGTATACAGCCAAGTTCCTTTTTCTGCTTTAGCAATGTGCTTATTTTAGACTGATGTTTAATTCATAAGGCTAGGGCAAACACCATATTCTGGTGTAAAACTGGTTGGGGAAAATAGATGTTTGCCTTTGAGTGAAAAGGTGAGAGGATTCATTGGAAATAACAGTGGGAGTCATAGACTACAGGCTATACTGTTTAGAAGAGTGAGGGTCTATTAACAGGCTAGAATACGGCAGGTTTGTGCCGCAGTCTGTGTAAGACTTCAAAGAAAGAAAAAGCTGCTTGAGTGGAAATAAAAAAGGAACATAGTTAATTTCAAGACAGCCTTCACAAAAGAATAAAATACTCCAGTTGCCTCACTTGTCCACTTTTAATCATTAACATAAAAAAGATGTTTGAAGTAATGCATGAAACTAGTGATACCAGAATATTTCAGTAAATTCACTTGTGCTTTTTCATACATAAACAACTTAAAATTCTCCCTCAAGTTATAAAGAATGATAAAACTGCAGTCAAAGATGGATCTTATCAGATGATGAAAAAATAACCCTCATTTGGAAAATTCAGAGTGAAAAAGCTATTGTTTTGGAGACTGGAATGTCCTTTGAGATATTTTTCTTATGCAACTGGTAGATATTTAAAAGCATCAGATCACAGTTTTACTAATTTTATTGTTCTGCTTGTTTATTTAAGAATATAAGAATTTAATTTATGACCTTGCTACATGAGGGACAGGAACTGAGAAGTAGGAAGAATCTTAAAAAACAGCAAGATACCTGGAATTCATCCTGAAATATTAATTATACATCTGGCAGTACAAAAAGCCTGATTCATAGCCCATTGAAATAAATTAATTATGTATCTGGCAGACTCCAAAATCCACTGAAGCCAAAGGAAGTCTTAGGAGTCTTTGACTCCATCGGGCTCTGAATCAAACTGCAGGAGGACGAGCAGAATTAGGCAGAGGAGCAGATCCCCAGCCCTGCCGGGAGCAGGGTAAAGGCAGATTAAGGAGACAAAAGCAGCAGGTAGCAGCATGTAAACACCCTCAGGCCCTCAGAAACGTGTTTCTAACACAGGGTGGAAGGGGAGGGAGGAGGTCTGCCTCCCACTGAATTTGTAAGTGACCTATGCATTTTGATGTTCTGTAAATCTCAGTGAGAGGTGGTTAATGATTTTGAAACAAATAGCTTCCCGGTGAAAATATGAAGGTACAAGACCTCACTTAGCTGCTGGGGTATGATCACATCAAGGTTTCAGCAGGAGTTTCCCCCAATCATGTGACCTCTAAAACTGTCATCAGAGCTAGGGCTACTGGGCAGTGAGCACACAGTCTAGCCTAAGCTGAATGACGACACCAAGAGCTGAGTGTCCTATTACAGGAAGGCGTGATCAGATTGAGAAGTTCATAACAGGCTGGAAATGGCCTTTTGCAGAGATCTCTTGGTGTCTTTGAGCCAGCCTGATTGTTGTAACCTGTTTGTCCATTCTTAAAACACATTTTTAAGACTAAAATCTAATTTGTTGGACACTCCTAGAGGATGAAGTGGAGTTTAGAATTAGAAATGTCTGGAGATAGAAGAAAACAAGAACATTAGTGTGAGCACAAAGACAACCAAGCTTTTCCCATGCTTTCCTGCTTGTGCACTGCTTGCAAATAATACTCCTTTACTGAATAATGAAAAAAGAAGCTCCTTTGCTCTGTGCCTCTGACAGTCAAATGGTGCTTTTCCTTTTTAATATTGTTTTAACTGAAGTGAAGCACAATATAATGTCTTTTCAGTATTCAAACTCTGAGATGTTTGCAGAACAAGAAAAGTACTTAAAACTTGAGTAGTATTTCATTCAATGTCTCCCACCACAATGTATAAAGACTGTTTTCTGTTTTTATTTTGCATGTGCATCTGCACATAGACAGGAGATCCAGACATACCTACATACAATTTTTTTTTAATGCTTAACCATTGATAGAATCTGAGAAAGGACAGTTATAAAATCCCAAAATATGCATATAGAAATATAGGAGAACAAAACAAAATCAACAACCAAAAAAGACTATAAATATCCCTGATCTTACAGTGTACTGGTTTTAGCTGGGAAAGAGCTAATTCTCTTAATAGTAGCTTGTATGGGGCTATCTTTTACATTTGTGATGACAAGATGCTCAGCGATAAAAGCTGGTGGAAGAAGGAGGAAGGGAAGAAGGTTGGCTTCCCACATAACCATTAGTGTGATGGAGCCCTGCTTTTCTGGAGATAGCTGAACACCTGCCTGCCGATGCAAAACAGGGAATTATTTCCTTTTTTTGCTTTCCTTGCACACACAGCTTTTGCTTTAGCTATTCAACTGTCTTTATCTCAATACATCAGCTTTCTCACTTTCTCACTCTTCCAATTCTCTCTCCTATCTCACTGTCGGGGAATGACCGAGAGGCTGCGTGGTGATGAGCTGTCTACAGGGGCTAAAAACAGTTATAAGGTTCACCCTAATGATTATGAAAAATAGGAAGCTTCCAGGAAGATTTGTGACAGTGAAACAGAGTAAGAAAAAATGATGGAGATCAATCATGATCTTAATAACATTGGGAGATAACTAACAGGGAAAGCCTATAGAAATTATTATTTAAGGTGTTCATTCTGTATTTCTGAAGGTGGATAATTTCTTTTTCATCTTAAGAAAAGTAAAAACCTAAATCTGCTGTATTATAGATTGTAGTTTAGGGGAGTTTGCCATTGGGTTGTTTTGGTTTGGTTTTTCTGGGGGTGGTGGGGCAAATTAATCATCTTTTATGGTTATATGCTAAATCTCATTATTGGAACTATTACAAATGTGAAAGGAAAACTTTCTGTATTGAATAAGATGTTGTGGATTGTGTGGTTTTTAAAATAAAAAATATTTAGAATTTTTTTCTCCAGGAATGTATGGAGATGGTTCATACATATAAATTATCATACATACTTCAGTTTTATAGTGCAATTTGTTTTAAAATAAACACTTATGCATTGTTGTACTTGTTATAGTCTTGATTCAGGTACTATAAAACAGACTTAGATTTCTGAAATTTTCAAAAATATGTTTTGAGCAGTTTTACCTGCTACCTGTGTAACACAAATCTGTGATGGACCCTTACATTCATTAAGCTGTATTGCATCAGAATTAAACTAACACAATGATAATGCTATTTGCCTGAACCTAAAGACTGCAAATGTTCTATATATCTGAGGCTGAAATTAATCAAAAATTGAAGATAGATTTCATAAGGCTTTTAGCTGAATCAACAAAATTATAAGGATAAAGGTCCTCAAGTTTTATTTTACATCTTCCCCAAAAACAAATCACTGAAATTTTCCATATGAGAACAATGGGTACTGGATGCACAAGGGGCAGGGAACCGTGCATCTATGAAATGGGTCTTCTTTATAGATCTGTCCCATTAAGTTTTAAGTTTTCTGAAACAGATAATGACCTTGCTCTGCTCAGTACTACTTATCCTGCTACAGCATAACTTCCGTGTATTTAACACACACACACACACAAATTTTTTTTTTTAATCTGAGTGCAAAACCATGGGTTCTGACTTCCCTTGGAAACGTAGCAAAGTTTAAAATCCAAGGATTTTATGTTAAAATGCTATGTTTTAATTATCCATGAATTATGTCACCTCATTATTCAGTATATTCTCTGTTTCTTCATTTTTCACTATACGTGTTGTGAATTAACACAGAAAAATAGAAATAGCCGAATACCAAGAAAAATATAAAATTTATTAAAGAACTAAATTAAAAACATGAACCTGTTGAATATTTAAAAGTTATAAGATTTAATTTAGCAAATTCCAAAATCAATATTAACACAGTATGGGTTTCTATCACCTCCATGTATTGGTTCACTGTGAGAATTGTATATATAAATGTAAATGCTGTGCTAAATATATTAAATAAAGCTAAAATCAAAGAAGAAATCACAAGAATAACTTAGCCTAACTAAACAAGAAATTATAACAAATAACACTATGTCAATGCTCCAGTGCTGTAATGATTTTAAATTAGAAAAGCAACATTTACAGAATAGGTTGCTCATTTAACATTTTTAGGATCTATCAATAAGATCACTTTTGGTGTGAAACAACCTATTCATTTTTATTAAAGGAAAACCTCTCAAAGAAAATACTCTTGAGCAAATACCAGACGGGGTTCTTGACTTCTTCAGCACCTAGAGCATTCCTGCATATCACAAGGGTGTGAGAAAGAAGCAAACAGTGCTTGAGGATTTGAAAAATGTCAAGGAGGTTTGTAGATATCCCATTGAGGTTACTGAGGAATATTGTTCTGACAAGAGGTATGAAGCTAGAATTCTGATTAATTCCTTGGCTACACTGTTTGTAGTATTTTTATTATATTCCACTTGATGGACTGTAAGAGTGCTCTCTCTTACTGAAATAAACTTTCTAATAAGTCATTCATGCTGAGTAAAGTAGATATCAAATAATGCTAAACAAAGATTAGCTTGTTGCCAGGGTTTTGTTTTTTTCCCCCCTCCCCTTTCTGTAAAAGACAGTCATGTCTTTGAAGGGCTCTGTGCACAATTCAGTTTCTTCCACTCTGGCACATCCATCGTGTCTTTGGAGACATTTGCAGGGAAGAGAAATATAATTAATATTAATGATATAATGACTACAGCAATACAGTCCAACAGGTACTACTTGACTAAGTATAAATGTGTTGTGCTTGCTATTCCCATCTACTTTGGCTGCTACAGTCCCTAAACTGACCTTACAAGGAGGTAAATTGTCATCTGGATGAGAAGACTATTTTTTCAGGGAAAATGAGGGCACAAAGTACTTTTTTCATTTACTTTCATTCTAGAAGTTAAAAAAACATAAAATCTTATATAAAATATAAGTGTCATCAACGAAGATATGAAGAATCATATTACTTAGTATCACATTAAGAACAGAATACGGTTTTAAGGGTCATGTGCCTTCCTTCAGATAATCATGAACTTTTTTTTCCAGCTGCTAACGAAACACTTCGGTTTGCAAACCTGAAAATATATAAATATCTATTTAACTCAATATAATATATATTATAGATATAATTTGGCCAGTAGTTATAACTTGAAGAGAAAACAGCAATTTAAGATAACTACATTAGAGATCCAAGTCATGGTAACATCTGAGACATCTAGTTTTATGCAAGCCCAGAAGGGAAGTAAGAAGTCCCTGTCATTATGTAAGTATATGACCTAGAATTGTCTTTTTAGGACACTTGAAATAGTGGAGTTGGAAGTAACCGGTTCTATACACACTGTTTAAAGGGTAGATTAATAACTCTAACATAGCTTATAATTTCTGCTTCCAACAACTTTAATTCTTTTTTGTTTTAACTATTTTCAGTTGATGTTTGCATGTTGACTGCCCAGTAAAAGGAACAAGCTAGTCTGCAGGTCAAGCTGAATATTGTCTTTATTTGCACCGAGGTCTCGATAACTCATTTTTTGGATTGCTGGCACACAAGCTTCCAATAAAGGTTCCTCTGCTGTTGTAAAACAATTATCCTCGATTGCATCGAATTTGTTCCAATCAGCAAGATCTTTTCAACAATTTGCAACAAAATACTCAGAAAATAATTCACAAGACTGAAGAAAAGTTGACATGCATGCTGAAAGCAGATTCTATCAGTATTATTTTCCTAAGATTAGGACACAAAAAACAAGGCATATAATATCAGAGAGACTATCCCTAATTAGCTAGATTTTCAAGAGTTAGGCCAACATCTAAGTTTTCTCCACTACTGTGTAAATCACTAAAAAGGCTTGAGAGCTGCTGGTAGCTGTGATCTGACATACTGGATATGTCAGTTGTGGTTTTATTTCTCTGTCACCCCAATGTACTTATGGATAAAATGCAACTATATTATATCTCCTGTGGAAGATTGTGTTTTACTAACACATATTTTTGCAGAAATTTTTTGTTCGTACATGTGAAAGAGTCTGCTCCAAGTGTATTTTGTAATCAGGTTTTGGGAATAAAAGCATCTGATTTATCTGAGCAGTCACACATGAGATAATTGAAATTGTAATGTTTGCCAACAATTGAAAGTGTAAACAACATCGATATCAACTATGGGTTTAGTAAATCTAACGAAAATTTAAATAATATCTAGATATAATGACAACATACATTTTGGTGTGATAAGCAACATATTTAAAGCATACATAGTGTGAATATATTTGCAACATATAGTTCTCAATATTATTTTCATCATAAGGATATTGTAAGAATAAATTCTTTAAGCATTTAAGCATTGATTCACTGTGTATTATTGCATAATTCAAATTATCTCTGATCAGACACTGCCTATAGGTCCCACATGCCAATGTTTCTAATACTCACATGCTATGACCTCCCATATAGTTCAAATGCTCCATGTTTTCTTCAGCAGAAGTCTATGCTCTTACAGTTATCTTTATACTCCCAAATACTTCATCTTTTGATCTTCCTCTGCTGCTTCCATTTTCTAGTGCTCTTGCTTTGCTCAGAAATACCTATATCAGCAGAAACGTACCCATTTTTACAAGTGCATTTGTTTATAATATTCTTGTCCACTAGCTAAGCAGAAATCTGACTAGCCTGGGCTATCTGCTCTTTCTTTCTTCTGCTTCAACATTTGTCTTATTATTCCTACTTCATCCTCTCGCCTCACAATTTTTTTATAGTCCATAATAGAACTTATTGTAGTTTCATCACTTATTGTCAAAGAGTTTATGCAAATGCATCTCTGGTCCTATATGAAGCTTCACTGTCTTCAAAGCAATATGTGACAAACATGCTTATGGCTGGCAGCCATACCCTTATGCCAAAGCAGTGATTGCTCCGACCTGAACCTGGCCTTTTACCTGTATTGTGTTTTCTCAGGTTTTCAGAAGGGAGTTGGAGGGAGGTGTTAAGCAAATGAGCACCAACAACAGAGGAAAATTAATATCACCTGTGGTTTTACATATTTAAGATAGCAAGAACTGGAATCAGGTAACAGGTGGCTAGAAGAGATGATAAAGAACCACAGTGGAACAAAAAAATGAATTAATTTAACTTCAGTTTTAAAAATTAATTCATTTTTGCTTTCAACAATCTACTTCTAATGCTGTCTTTTTTTTTTCTCCTTTCCAGACTGTTACATTCATGTAGTTATATATCATTTGTATAAATATTCATATTGTTATATATCATATGTATGAATTCTCAAATAACAATATCAAGTCCCTTAAGGAAATTAAGTTTAGCAATATAGTGAATTTACTAAATACATAAAGAGTCAAAAACTGTTAGTAATGACATAAAATAATCATTATATTTAACTTGAGCTAGCCTGGTGTTCTTCCAGCTATCTTTGATTTTTACAAAGGTTCAGTAACTCTGCAGCTGTGTGTGTATGTATAGTTGGGTCTTTCACCACTGCTAATTTGAAACACTTTCTGCTTAGGAAATACTATCAAGTTCAGCGCAGAGCTTTACATCTGACATGACCATATTTTGCATCTTTGTTAATGACAGCTGAAATCGGGCTTTCTCACTTTTATGTTCTAGCCACCTTAGCCAAACATAAGTCTTCCTGCTTTTTTTTATTAGTACATACTCTGTTTTGCACAGCTTGTCTGGCCGTCTGAGGAGCTAGTACTGCACTGCATGTCTACTCTGCATGTGCACTAAAACTAGTGTGAAAGGTCTTATGCTGGGTGAAGCTCAGGATTTCTTACCGAAGTGAGGGGTTTACTTTTAATATTTGTATAACTTAGATAGAAAGATGTTCTGCCTAAACACACACTGCAGCTCAGTTCATTATCTCTTGACTTTCAAGTAAGTTTTTCTATTATTTTTCTATATCAAGTAATTCTGAATGTCCAAAATAAAAAATATAACCCCCCCATAATCTGAGAGTGTAAATACTATTGTTTTTCATTTTATTTCAGTGGTGCAGATAATTTGAGAGCAGATTTATTTGTGTAGGAAATAGATGAAAGATTTATCTCCTGCATTGGATCTGTGTTGATGCAAGACCCAAACAAGGCAAAAATCTCAAGCTTTGTAGAAAGATAAGAAAGAATATTTTCTCACTTAAAAGAAAGTGCCAGGGGACAATGCTTTTTAAAACAGACAAGAAGAGTTAGAGAAAGGAAGCATTATTTTTTTATAACTAGTAGAAATGGAACTGAGCATGTAACTGAGACTAATTTTTTCTGAAAATTTTAACCTACAAAACTTGCCGTAGATCACAAAATGCATTTCTGCCATAACTAAACCCAGATTTCGTGAGAACCCTCAGTAGGAGAATTCCTCTAATTTAAAAACATCCCGATTTATCTTCTGGAAACCCAACTGCTAAGAAACCACTTCTTAATGTCCTTCTGAAAATCCAGCCAAAGACTTGACTTGCTCTGTTTTTTCATCTACATATTTCACAGATGAATGCAAAATCCTTTTCCTTAGCCTATGTAATACACTGCATTTCCTTCTAGACAGTAGCCACTGACAGTGAATATTATCAGTCCTGAGTTCATTACTACATCTCACTCCTGTAGACTGAACTCTGTGAGCCACTTTTCAGCTCATAAGCTTCTTCTCTCCAAATCCTTTTCACAATGTATTAGCTCTCTTATTCCACATTTGAAACAACTACTGAAATTTTAAGGCAGCTTCAATTCTGGACATTTTTAAAATGTTATCCCATCAGAAATAATCTATAAAGTAAGCAAATCAAACTGATCTTAACATGGAAATGGGGAAATGTTTTCTACCTGACATCGGATCTGTTATATCCTCATTTTTCTATTTAATGAAAGAATAAGATATAAGTCATTGCACTAACAACTACAATGTTTGCTTCAGTTGTTTATATATTCTAAAAAATGACATAAAATAAACTCTACCTCTTTACCACTGTTGGTGAAATAAGGAAGAGAGACATATAGAAGTGATTTGCTTTTCAAAAACTGCTTTTAAAGATTTTTTTTATTGACTTGATTTTTGTTCTGTTTTTTAAAAAAAATAAAAGGAAAGTTAAAGCATTATATGATAGCTTTTCTTGTAATGTAGGAGGGGATTCATAAGCAAAAGCTTATAGCAACCTATATTTTCCCTGGAAATAATGATCCTGCACTTTTTGCACCCCACCCTTTGGCCAATATTTTTTTCTGTCTCTCCTGGGTTTTGGATATAACACTCACTGACTTGTGGGTTAAATTGAAAAATTTGGTGATATGACCCCTCACACATGTATTTCTCCCACCATATTCCTGCTACCACAAGAGTACAGCCCAAAATTAAGGAAGTGGCAGAAAACATGGCAAAGGCCACACACAAAGTGGGGAAAAAAAAAAAAAATCACTGTCTGAAACAGCCTGATCTTAAATCAAACCAATTAACAATACAGATGAATTGGGCAACTATAGCATAACATTTTAAGCCAGCCTGAGCCTGAC
The DNA here is from genome assembly GCA_013399365.1 of Pampusana beccarii. Taxonomy (NCBI): domain Eukaryota; kingdom Metazoa; phylum Chordata; class Aves; order Columbiformes; family Columbidae; genus Pampusana; species Pampusana beccarii. The sequence goes on from VWYH01009492.1 coordinate 167,894, forward strand.
TGAGGGCTTCTGCCAAAAACTAGGCAGTCTTAGCCTCAAGTCTGGCTCCAGAATCAATTCTCACTACTCAGGCGAAACGGCTCATCTTAAAGCTAATTCAGCAGAACAGTGACTAGTTTTCAAGTTGCTCAGTCAAACTGGTTGCCTAAATATTTTGCTGTTACAAAAAAAGGAACCCACAGGGAAAAATGGGAAGAGATGGAAGAACCCCTTTCAGGACCAGCTTGTTCTTAGGTGCAACTCAAGTTGAATGAAGCTTAGCCTGAAGCATCTCTTTTGGAGTCAAATGAAGTATGCTCCAGAAAGGACTCTCCATTAACTCTCTCCAGAAGAGAGAAACTGTACAACTTGTTTAGATTTTATATATAACTGTTAAACATGTGAATTGTGGTGAGATGAATTTCTGCCTTTAGCCATTCCCGTTGAATTCAGTGGCTCAGGTGCCACTATCCAGGACTGCAGATTTTAATCTACTTCTTAATGTTAGCAATTTGAGATCCAAATGAGATTATTCATAGCCTTAAGTTATTATAGGCAGAAGTTCTGACAGGACTGCATCCTCTGAGACTGATTTGTTAGATTTTTCTTTTTTTTTAAATAGGTTAGAAGCTGTAAGATCCTTAGAGGGAGTATTATTGATGCTGCAGTATTCCCAGTGCAATTCACTGGTTCCTTTGCACAAACAAAGTGACCCAGCTGCAATGAACAACTTGAAACATCAGGGCTTAATCAATTATCTGGATACAATCAGGTGACCTTGTACTTTCTTCTCTGTATTTCAGGAATGTATTAAATCTGCTCTTACATAGGCAGTTTAATGTCAACCTGAGTATTTTTTTTTTTCTTTGCTTTATTCTTCGGCTTCAATAGAATATTGCAGATGTCACATTTTCTCAAACCGAAATCTAAATCCTTATGAATGATGTGAAATAATTCAGTGATATCAGAAAATTATTCAGATTTGAGATTTATAAATGTTGTATGTTACGACTTGTACTCTAATAGGTCAGTACACAAAGAAACAATTTTGCACTTAAGAAATTTGAGTTAAAATCAACTTGGAATTAGTCTGAAACACCATATTTTATTGTGTAAAGTGAGCTAATTTATGTTAATCGTGTTATAAGAAAAGTAAACTGTATAAGTGCAATGATAACAGGATAGATCTTTGTACATGTTATGGTACTTCATAAGAACTTTTTCTGCATGCATGGAATACTCTTGCATTTACTACAGTTAAAGTGGGGTTGCAGCCTAAGCAATTAATATTCATGTCAGTGTTTCAGTTAAACAAGTTGTATTTATTTTCTAAATTTTGGGTTTTAATCAGAACATTGTTAATATTTTGAGAGTGTGGTGGGTTTACATGGCTGACGGCAAAGCTTCCATCCACCCACTTGCTGATTTCCTCCCAAAGGGACGAGGGAGAGACTCAGAAGAGCAAAAGTAAGAAAACTTGTGGGTCAAGATAAAGATGAAGTGAAAGAGAAAGAAACAAGTGAAGCGAAATCAACCACTCCCCACCAGCAGACTGATGCCCCACCAGTCTCCAAGCAACAGATACTTTAGAAAAATTTTCTCTCCCTGTTTTATTATTGAGCATGATGTTATACAGTATGGAATCTCCCTTTGGTCAGTTAGGATGAACTGTCCTAGATCTGTCCACCCCCACCCCCTTATTCACCCCCAGCCTGCTCTCTGGGGCAGAAGAGAGAGAGACAAAGTCCTCAAAGCTGTGCAGGTGCTGTTATACAGAAGCTAAAACATTGCTGTGTTATCAACACTATTTTGGTAACCAGTCTAAGACACAACAACATATAAGATGCTATGAAGAAAATTAACTCCATATCAGTCAGACCCAATACAGAGATAGTACTTAGATATATGTATTCACATATCCCTCAAAACCTACTTACATAATTAAAGGTGGCAAAAATTACCTAGGCTTTTTACCTCCATAAGGACATTAGACCAATATTAATACAGTTCCTTTAGGTTTAATGTAGGTAAATATGCAACTGTAGAGGGAAAATTGTATCCTCTCAGGATGATCTATTGTTAGCATCTCCAAAAAGTTTAATCCTGCCCATTTTAGATATCTGTCTCATGAAATACATTTCTCTCTGAAGATATCTCTTTCTCTCCAATGTATATAAAGGGAGCCTGTTGCAAATAAGGAATCTATAAATTAGCTTTTATGTTAGCTGAATCCCATTTCATGTATGCATAAGGCTTCAAAAACAACAGAAGGACAAGTCACGGAGGAGAAAAGTTTACTGCTGCTTGCAACTGGGCCTTGAATTGGAAAAGCTTGTTCCTTTGTATTTCAGCCCCTGGCTCAGCCACAAGCATTCCATCCCATCACTGTGGAGATGATCGTTTAGTGCTGTCACCACAAATAACTTCAGCTTCACAAGCATGGGGGGATGATCTTCCCTCCTACGCATTTTGCTACTTTGAAATGCTTTCAATAACCCTGTTACAGATGAAACAATAAAAATAAACTGTCTCCTTTCTGGAAGCATGGGTTTTCAACCTACAGCCTTGACAACTGGATGTATCGCTAGGAATGAACTGACCAATGCTTCTAGTTCCTGTCAATGGGCAATAGCAATCTGGTCCTTCCGCTAATCCCAGAAAAGACATACATATTTTGATAATTGAAGAAATTTACTTATCTCATACAGGACTTGAACAATGAGCAGAAAAAGAAAAAAAAAAGAATGACAATTCTTATTAACAATCATGCTTTACCATTATTTTGACTGAGAAAGTATCAATAAAAAGAGGAACACAGTTTGGTCTCTGTTTCCTTACATTAACAGCCATTTGCAACGAGTTTCCATATAGACTTCATTAGCTTCTCTATTGAGGTAATTACTCCTTTTAGCAAAGAGATGTATTTACATAGGTAAATACTGAAGCTGGATAGGAAGTTTCAAGATTATCTGCATTGGTGAGCAAAATGAGCAGATTACACAGGTGCAGAGCAAGTATAATTGATTCAGAAAAGTGGACTAAAGAAATAAATGCTAGTGTGTAAGGCTCATTAGATTGACAGATTTCTTAAGGACTGCTTTGTGTTGTGACAATGGAAAGCCATCATAGTTTGGGATTCAGAAGATTCAAAAGTGAGACCGCAGGGCGACAAGAGTCTAAGCCATCTTTCTGTCTGCTCTTTTGTTTTGGACTTACCTTGTGCCGAACATAAGCTTGACCAGAAAATCTCTCTGTGCGCAGAATTGGATTAAAGATTTATCTCTTTAAATATTTATTTTTTTTTTTTTTACTGCCAGGAAGAGTTGAGTATGGGCAAGAAGGGACTGAAGAAGAAAACAATAAGGAAGAGAAACAAGAAGTGAGAGAAGGAGAGAGAAAGAGATGAAAAGATAATTTTAACAAACATTTCCATTTAATTTATAAAGAAAAGAGAGAAGTATAGTATTCTTTATGTAGCAGCACAGGTAATTTTACCTGTGTGGGTTATCACAATGGTGGGTATAGCATTTACTGTTACATTGGTTACGTGAAAAAGCGTATGCTATTTTTTTTTTTGTAGAATTTTATATTTCTCTCACATCAAAATGATGAGATTCCCTTTGTATTTTCCTTTTATTTTTATTCCAGTAAGAAACTGCATTAAACTACCTAGTTTATTTTGGCTTTCTGAAGTGTATTTTGAACTTTTGCTTCAAATTGCTCTCTGATTTCACTAAATGATTGTTAGTTTAATTTCTTCAGCATTTATACTAAACTTACAAGATTACTGGGGCTTTGACACGGAAAAATGTATGCACTTCCACAATATAATTGGGATAATTCCAGAAGCATATCTCAGCAAAGCCAATAGCTCAAGTGGGACCAGACTTTTATAAACACACTCATTTTACAGTCCACTTTATTTTACAAGGAGTCCAGTAGAAGCGAATGGACGTGATTTTGATACACTTTTATTTGTGTGCTGAATAATTAATTATGCTGTCAGTTTTATATGCCTGATTTACAGAATAAGATCATTCAGTGTTGCATATAAACCTGCTTGAATGAAAATTAAATACATCATTTTTCTGTCCTGATCTTCACTGATCTGGAAAAAAACTAGTTGCTGTCCTCTCAGTAGCTATCCTTTACATATTTGAAAACTGGTATTATGATCTAAACCAGGACACAGTTTTCTAGATCAAACAATTCCAGTTTCTCTAATATTTTTTTTATAGATTTCATTTAATAAGCAGATAAGATTTTTCTTTTACCGCAACATCTAAGTATCCTATAAGTTTCTGTAGTTTCTCTAACTGCTTCAAGTTTTTGGTGTTTTTTTGGCTGTTGTTTGTTTGCTTGTTTGGTGTTGGTTGGTTGGTTTTATTTTATTCTTTAGGGGTGTCCAAAATAAGACAGAATGAGTCTATTAAAAGGTTTACCTTTCGCGTATCCTAGAGATGCAATTCAGAGCACCTATTTTTTCTTTATCTTATGAGAAAGGAAAATAGTTTCTGAGGGCAATGGATACTCTCTAAGAAAGAGACTTTATGAAGATTACAAATAATTCCCAGCTTTTGTTTTAAAGATTTATTATTGTTAAGGGAGAGGAAATATTCAGCTCCCTTGTTTACCATCATGTTCTGAATATACTTCAAAATGAGATTTGCTTCTTTGATTAACCTCATGTTTTTATTCAGGCTCAGCTTGATTCATCTATATCTCCATTTTAGATTTCCACATTTGATTTCTCTTCAATGCAGTATTTCTCCTACTTTTATATTGAATTTACTCTTATCGGTTTCAGCCCATTTTTCCAATTGATCATGATCTTTCTAAGTTCTAATCCTATTCTTCATGTGTTTTACAATCCTGCCAAGGCTGGTGACAGCCCACATATTGAAGTTAGTTTTTCTGTTTCAACATAAAATACATTAATGCAAATAATAAATAGTATTTTTTTCCAAGACAGGTTCATTTGATATGCAGTGTAATGCAGCGCTAGATAGACATACTGCTATTAGCTTTGAGTAAATTATGTTCAAAACCAGGACAGGTGTATCTGTAAAGAAAGTAATCAAAACTGGAGAGGTTCTTTTCCTAAGAATGCTTTTGAATAGTATTCATAGAATCACAAAATCATAAAATGTCCTGAGTTGGAAGGGACACACAAGGATCATCGAGTCTGACTCCTGTCCCTGCATATGACAAACTCACAAGTCACATCATGTGTCTGAGGGCTTTGTCCAATCACTTCTTGAATACTGTCAGGCTTGGCATCATGTCTACATCCCTGGGGAGCTCCTTTCAGTGCTCCACCACCATCCGGGTGAAGAACCTTTTCTTAATGTCCAACCTAAACCTCCCCTGGCACATCTACCTGGTATTCCCTTGGGTCCTTTCATTGGCTAGTGCCTTCCTCTACTCTTCCCCTTGTGAGGAAGCTGTAGGCTGTGATGAGGTGTCCTCTCGGTCTCCTCTTCTCCAGGCTGAACGAACCAGGTGACTTTAGCCGCCCCTCATACAGCTTTCCACTCCAAACCCTTCACCAACTGTGTAGCCCTCTTCTGGACACCCTCTAATAGCTTCATACCTTCTTTATACTGTGGCACCCAGAACTGCACACCGTGCTCCAGGTGAGGCCGCACCAGTGCAGAGTGGGACAATCACCTCCCTTGCCTGGCTGGCAATGTTGTGCTTGATGCACCCCAGATCACAGTTGGCCCTCTTGGCTGCCAGGGCACTGTTGGCTGATGTTCAACTTGCCATCGACCAGAACCCCTAGATCCCTCTCCATGGAGCTGCTCTCCAGCCTCTCATTCCCCAGTCTGTATGTAAAGCCAGGGTTGCTGTATCCCAGTTGCAAAATCCAGGACTTGCCCTTGTTGAACTTCATGTGGTTGGTGATTGCCCAGCTCTCCAATTTTTCCAGATTCCTCTGCAAGGCCTCTCTGCCCTCAAGAGTGTCAACAGCTCCTCTCAATTTTATTTAATCAACAAACTTACTTAGTATTCCTATTCTTGCATCCAAGTCATTTATTAAGACATTGAAGAGTACTGGCCCTAAGATGGATCCCTGTGGAACCCCGCTAGTGACTGGTTGTTAGCCCAACATAACCCCATTTACTAGAACTACTACTACTGCAATCGAAAAAGACAGCTTAGCTATCTGTAACAAAGCACTGCATTGTGGAGTGGAGGTATGCCTTGGGAGACCTCACCTGAAAGTTTTTTTCACTTTGAAATGATATCTGTACATGAAGAGTTTTTAAAAATACATATTTATTTATTTATTTATTTATCTATTTATCAACTGGCTGTGCAACCACTTCATATTCATTACATCTAGAACACATTTCTCTGATCTGCTCATCAGTTTATGTCAACAGCTTTTACAAAACAAATATTCCTGTGGATTTCCATCAGCTCTACTCCATCCTTCTCACATCTTAAAAAAATGGAATTGAGATAGTGTTACATAGTTTTCTGTCTATAAATCTGTAATTTCTGGTTCTTATTTCACTATTGTATTGTTTGTACTTACACATTATTTGTTTACTAATTATCTAGCAGCAACTTTCTGTGTGCTGTTTTTATGTTCATTAGTATAGATTTTCACAAGTTCTTCTTTTCCCCTTTATTGAAAGCTAGTTTAACTGAGAAGTATCATTCATTAGTTTTCTAATATCTAAACCAACCTCCTCATTTCTCAAATATTATAAGTAGCAGTTCACAGATAATTATAAGTCCTGTAAGTGCTCTGGTACGAATTTCCTAAAGCCCTGCAGTATTAAATATTTCTAGCTTTAGCTACATACTCTTTAAACTGTTCTCTCTTCTCCAGTCTTGCTTATATCTCTACCTACATTATGTTAATTTCAGTTGTGTTGAGCCTCTGGTCACAATCAACCTTTTTCTTGAAGTCTCAGGAAAAAAAAAAAAAATTGCAAGATGGGGAAAGCATTTCAGCCTTCTATGTATTATCTGTTATATCTGCTATAATTCAATCAACATTAGGTTTAGGACTCTGCAGAAAGATGCACTATGTGTCATAGCACCCTGTGAGGCACCAGCTCAATACTTACCAAATAAGGAAGTAAGTATACTATTTTTAAAGTTGGGACTATTATTTCCTTGAGTTCAATGGGAGACTTTACAGTGACTTCAGCAGAGTTTTAAGCAAGAATTCAGGACAAAATATTGGACCAGTATTAAAAAAAAAAAAACAACCAAACAGAAGCCAAAACAATAACAAAAACTCCCCTCTCAGAAATTCTATTAAGAACTCAAAGGAAAAGGTTAATCCCAGATTCTTCCCAAGTTTCCTTTCCCTTCCTTTCCCTTCCTTTCTCCTTACAGTTGACTTTCAGTTTAACCATTTGGCTGCTGTTTTTTACTGTAGATTCAGAGCTGAATAAAACATGACAGTTTCCTTTATAATTGTTATAACACCTATTGTTTAGCAAACAGTTACTATGCCAAGTACATGACACAAAAATGTAGATTTCTTTTTTAATTTTATACTTGCTTTTATGGAAACTGGTAAAGCAAGGAAAACATTCAGAATATGAAGTGAGTAATACCTATTCCACGTAATCTTTTGTTTTATATAGCAACAGTAGATTGTCTTTAGAGACAGAACCAAATAACTACATTACTGGCAGGAAATACCAATATTGCTTGCACAGGATAAGAGAAACCATTTTTGCCAATTTTCCTATCACATAGCATTACAAACAGCAAGTTAAGCATAGAACTTAATGGAAGAGAGATAGTAGTGTTGGAAATGTATTAGGTGGGAAGATAAAATGAGTCTTTATATGAAAACCCAAGGTATTTTTCACGTCTGGCAAAAATGCAGTAGAAGAAATACAAACTCTCATTTGGGCCTGGCTTATATGACTGCATCTTGCCAAAGATGCCCATACAAATAAATGCACTTATATTTTTCTCTAGCTTTTGATGGTGTGAAGCATAATCTAAGAACCCACAGTTTACTCTCTGACCATGCAGTAGAACGATGAATTAGAAGAGAACAATAGAATGTGCTTTTGCATACTCCAGGTCTATCATTAAAATTAATGGGAGGTAAGTATTGGTTGAGATTAGCTTCTGAAATGTCCAGTTCTGCTGAATCTGTGAGGCAAAGTGACAAGGAGAATTGTGCTCCTCAGGGAGCACTGACAGAATTCCTTCAAAGCGGACAACAGCTGGAATAGCAAACTAAAGTGAAACTACGTCAAGACCTGAATGTAAAAGGAAAGGGGGAGATTAGGAAAGCAAAAGCAAGAAAACCTAAAGCCAGCAATTGAAAAAGTTAACACACATGAAATAAAATAAAATCATCCAATAAATGTCAGACTGTGTGGACCAGATGTCAGAAATAAAATATAACTCAATAAGTGAAATATATATTTTAACAGAGATGGTTTCATTCTGAAAGAATCAATTCCATGTGTGCAGCTATGGGATTTTGGTTAACCTCATCAGATACAAGTATAATCTTCAGAGAGGATGGCTTTATTGTGATAATAAATATAAATAACCAATATAATTAAAGAATAGCTCAATTTAAAACAACTGATTTACATCAGTATACTATAGCTACCTGTGAGAATAAAATCAGAGTTCTGCATCTACACTGGGGTTTGGATTCCGAGTTACACAACAACAGCATGCAAGGGCTTAAAGCTAGCTTTTGTTTGAGGCTTCTGTGTACTAGTTAGCCTATTCAAGATGGTTTCACCAAGTTATTCATAGAAAAAACAAGTAGTTTCAAAGTGAGAAAACACGATTAAGACTCTAGTCTTTTAACAATATATTTGCAGATATATTACTGTGTGCACACGTATCCGTAATGACTACTGGATGATTCTTATGGTGGTTTTGGTTAAATATATATGCAGATCTCATTTCAGAACAGAGGTGTTTGTATGCCAAATTTTATAGTATTTTAAAATAATTTCTCCTTTCTATCCATAGGGGAGAAAGACAATAGTGACAAGAAAACGTTTGATAACATTGATTTAGAAAAAGCAGTGGACTGCATACTACAACAAATAAAACTTATCCACGTGTATCCCCAGTACGAAGCTGGCTGAGTATGGAGGCTTACCTTTCCTCTTACCTTCTCAGTTGGGAATGTAATGCATTGATGAGACAATACAAGGAAGTTGTCAATTCCTGCTATTTCTATCCCGTAGTTAAATAGAAAGCTTTGTTCACCACTTAGTGTCTAGAACCCCACCTACGCCATGAATTTATAAATAAAGAAATAATTTGAGCAACATACTGCTTAGAATGTGCATCAAGGCAACCTCAGGATTGCATCACTTCCTGTTTCCAGCCCCCTCCCCCAGTATACAGACATAACACCCCCTGTTTTGCAAAACCAAATATATTATTTTTGGAACTGACAGAATGCTTTTATTTCATAAGGCATGAAATCACATAGAACAATGATTTGGGCTGGAAGGTTCATTTGGTTACTACTACTGCAGTCCAGCAAGTTTCATTTCAGGACCCCTAAAATGTTGCTTGAGAATGAGTGTTAAACCCTAAACTTGAGTATCTCTACTGGGACCAATTTGGCTTCACTCCCTGCAATTCAGACTTTTACCTGACTATTAGCATAGCTTTTAAGTTTTTCCTAGAATTAAATTCAAAATTCTGTTCTGCAACTGGAGCCCATTACTCCTCTTTCTGTTCTCCCTGGCTAAGAAGAGTAATTGGTCCCTGTCTTCCTTAAATAGAGCTTTTTGGATTCAAGGACAATTATATGCCTTTTCAGTCTTCTTTGCCTGTAGAATGAACATGCCCAGTTCACTTAGACTTTTCTGAAATGTCTTATTTTTCAAAACTTTTATTATTTCTTTGCCTCTTCTCTGAACTCTCCCCATTTTTTTAATCTGCTGTCCAAAACTGCATGTAGAATTCTAGCTTAGTCCAGACCAGCATGGACTACAGCATGAACATGTCTTCTTTATTTTTATGTGGTACTTCTTTTAAGAGGACTTGAAAAAGGTGAGGGTAAAGTGATGCTCATTGTCTAACCTCTACCTTTTAGAGATATAATGGAAAAATGAATATTTATGTGTATTGGGTTGATGTGCCCAGGTATTGGTAGTGGACTGCAGAGATGGCCTCTGTAAGAAGAGGTCAGGGCTGACCTGTGCCAGACAGAGCTGGCTTCAACAGGAGGTGCTCCAGGTGCTGGAGCAAATATTCCATGCAACCTGTTGAAGAGACCTCAGTGGAGAAATGGAAAGAAGTGTGAGGAAAGAGGAGGAGCAGAAAGAATCCTGACTGACTGTTACTGACTGTAACACCCCCACACACACACACCTCATCTTCCTATACCACTTGGGGTAGGTAGAGGAGTCTGAAGTGAAGGAGTGAAGTTGAGCCTGGGAAAGAAGAGAGAGATACTCTTTTATTGTTTGACTTTTTGTTTCCCACTTTGTCAATCAGTAACTAAATATTTATTTTTACTGGGCAATAGATTGATTTTCTTCAAGTCAAGTGTCTTTTGCCCACAATGGTAATTGATAATTTATCTCCCTGTCTTATCTTGACCCATGACCCTCCTTGCTCCTGTTCTTCCTATTTTACTTCCCCAGCCACTGGGAGAGTGGAGGAATACATGAGCAATTGAGTGGGCACTTAGTTGTTTGGCAAGCCTAACCTAACACATAATGATAGATGTTATTTTTAGGTTAAATTATGTGTATTATTTTGGTTTCTCATGTTTGGATTCTTTCAAATGAGAAATAATCATATGTAAAACCAATAAAATGTTCATAGAATAAAAAAAAAAAGATAGCTTGAGTGACAGCTCTTAAAAATATCTTAGTTATTTAAAAAGAAAAATGAAGAAGAAGAAAACCATTGGATAGGTTTCATCACTTTATATAGTGAGAAAACAAACATGTTATGAATACAACTCATATTTTGAGAACTAGAATCTTAGGAACAGAGAATCATAGAACCATAGAATCATAGAATCATTTCAGTTGGAAGAGCCCTCAGTATCATCAAGTCCAACCATGACCTAACTGTAGAACTAAACTGTGTTCCTAATAACCTCGTCTAAACACCTTTTAAACACCTCCAGGGATGGTGACTTCACCACTTCCCTGGGCAGCCTGTTCCAATGCCTCACAACCCTTTCTGTGGAGAACTTTTTTCCTAATATCCAAGCTAAACCTCCTCTGGCACAACCTGAGGCCATTTGCTCTTGTCCTATCACTTGTAACTTGGGAGAAGAGGCCAACACCCTCCATGCTACAATCTTCTTTCAGGTATTTGAATAAGTGACTGTAACCAAAGAAGAAATTGGCTGTCTGTACATCTGCATCAGTATTTTTCTTTGAGCAATACTTCTACAGTACATCTCCTGATCATATCTGCTTCCTGTACTTAGGTTCTCATTCTGGAGAATGCGCACTTAATCTATTCAGATAAAAATAAACTCGAAACCACGTTCCAGAATCTCAGTGTGCTCCTACTCGAGGATGGTATTCAGCCCAGAGGACCAGACGAGATAATTTGAAGTAGAGCATGCAAACTGTATATAGTGCAGATATTGGGTCCTCAGCATAATTTATTTTGCCAAATACATCTGCTCCTGTTGTGCTTCACTACTTGCTTATATCCCCATAACTCTTACTAAGAGAATATTTTGGTTTTTCCCTTCCTTTAATAATTCAGTCCAAAGAGAGGTAAAGGGTTTTATTCATAAGGCATAGTGATGATCTTTCAAAGTAAATAGCCAGAATGGAGAACAAAATTACATCTTCAGAATGGGAAATGAGTAAATCACTGGCTGCTGATTTCTGATTATTATATATATAAATGCAGTTCCATCTAATACAGAGAAATGTATGGTGACTTTGACGAAACACTGGTGTTTTGTTTTATTTTGTTTTGTTTTGTCAGGAAATGCTACCTGCTAGGCTGTTTGGAGTTGATCCTCCAAGGTCTATGACACCAAAGAAGGTTCCCATCTAGGGACTTCAGCACCTATACATGAACTCTGCATGATGTGGGACTGCCTGAAAGTCAGACGTCACTGAAGCTATCTGCCAATACAGATGAATAAAACAATTAAAAAAGCATTCATCAAAGACTGAGAATTTCAGAGACTGGAATCTTGTTGTTTCCTCTGTTAGTTTCTAATGATCTTTTGTTTCAAAACTACTGATGGACAAAAAAGTATCCCTGCTTCTCTGAGGTGTATGGAGACTTCCTTATTGTGGTCTAGTTGTGTGCCTTTGCGAATTTGGAGGTCAATTAGGTACTGACTAACATTTGCTGATTCCTGCAGATATGAACTCAGGCAACCACTTCTGATCTCTCTTTCCATCATTACCTAGTCGATGTCCTCTCCTGTTATGCATATGCGTAAAGCTGATCACATAATAGCCTGTAGAACTTCATTTTAATGTGCATCAGGAAGCTTCATTTGCACATATTTACTTTAGTAAATTAAATTTGTGGTGCCATACTTATACCTTTACTTAAGTCAGTTGTTAAGGTCCTTTTAGGCATTGCCATGCACACTATATTGTTGCTCAAATTCCACTTTTTCTCATGTATCACATATGCTGTCTAACAATCCCTGAATTTCTACTTAACATCAGGGATGAGAAAATAAAAAGGTGATTAGCTCGTATGGCAGATTTAGTTTTGATGAGGTAAAAAAGCTTGCTTCTGTATTATTCTTGTCAGGATTCTGAGAGAGTCAGCAAGGGTTCAGGGGGCTGCCCCAGGAGTAGGATATGTCATGGTTCTTCTTTTGACCTGTGTAATATTCCCACTTAGGGGAATATTAACATGTTAGATCCTTTGTACAACATTTCTCTTTGTCAGCATCTTGCTTTGAGACTTCTGTCCTTATCCTCAAAAAATGACACTTGGCATATGACTGCAGTGGCTTGGGGATTGGATGGATTCATCTTCTGTTTGTCATTCAGTAACAGATTCATGTTGAATCCTCCACCTTCCTAAAGTTAATACCGAATGTGAAAATTCTTTTTGACATTGTAGGCCCTCCGTAAAATTTGATATCTGATGCTCACTGGTCCATGTTTTTCAAATTTTAATATTTAACATTTAACTGTTATTTTAATTCCATGTGACCTCTAGTCTTAAACATAGGTGGGTCCTGAACAGGTACCACTTTTATTTCCCCCTAGATCTGGTTAACTTCAAAAGAACCGTGAAAAACCCATGCCAATAATACTGCCATAATTATATAGATTTTAATGAAAAAATATTACAGAAATATTAATAATAACACACACATATATAAGGGTATGTACAGACACAGATGCAGATAACATAATCTTTTAATAAACCATTTCTGTTCTGTATATCATGTGTGATAAAAATTTGTGGAGATTGCCAGGAACCCACTTATGAGAAAACATTATTGGGGTCCATCTGCTGAAGGATTTCCAACGCGTCATCAAAAGATGCTATCAGTGGCCTTGCAAATGAAAGCAAAAATGTTCTGTAAACATATATGTCCACTTTGTGATAAGTTTGAACGCTACCTTGAGAGGAACTAATAGCATAGTTTGCATAGGGGTTACATAGTTTTATCATGCACAAAACTTGTATCAACCTATGAAAACTGTCCAGAAATGACCATGTAGTTTTCATTAGATTGCATATATAAGTCCAAAACCAAAACAACTTGTTCCACTGACTCTGTACTTCAAAATGGAGAATGGGGAAATGAATATGCTGGTTTCTTCTCACTTATTATCAGTCATACTAAGTTCTGTGAAAAACAGATACAATAACAAAAATATCTCCTGATCTTAAAACACTTTCTATTCAAGAGGATCAAAGCTTTGTGCAAAATGTAAGGACTACAACCTCTGCACTGGATGGAATGCAGAGATCAGTCCCTTTACAAAAACAATACAAGGGTCAGAGAAGTGGTTTGTGTTTAGAAGTAAGTATTGTTAGGAGTCATATGTAGTTTGAAAAAAAGGTAGAAAGCAAGGGAGTCTAAAGCTTCTCTTTCTTCAGGATAGGTACTTTTCAATGTGAATACACCATGACTAATAATGATTGGTACAGAGGTTTTTAATCCAACTTTTTAAAAATATGTTCTTTCAAGGAGACTTCTCGCTGGAAGAACAACTGTGCTGTTACATGTTAGCGTTCATCTCCAGTGGAAAAGAGGACTACAAAAATTGACCTCATTGTTTCATTTTAGTTGTGGTGATATTATTAGTCTTAAGTAACCGCTAACGTACCTAGAATTTTGGAAGTTCGTCTGGCTCATGTTTCCAGTATATTTCCAGGGCATAACTTCGGTATGTGGAGACCTGATAAAAGAATTATAGAATATTTTGTGTTGGAAGGGACCTTCAAAGGTCATCTAGTCGAAAGCCCCTGCAATGAGCAGGAGACACCTTCACCCAGATCAGGTTGCTCAGAGCCCTGTCCAGCCTGACTTTGAATGTTTCAGGGGATGGGGCATCCACCATCTCTCTGGGCAACCTGTTCCAGTGTTTCATCACCCTCATCGTAAAAAATTTCTTCCTCATGTCTAGACTGAATCTCTCCTCCTTTAGTTTAAAACCATTACCCCCTGTACTATGGTAACAGGCCCTGCTAAAAAGTCTGTCTCCATCTTTCTTATAAGCCCCTTCAAGTACTGTAAGGCTGCAATAAGGCCTTCTCAGAGCCTTCTCTTCTCCAGGTTGAACAACTCCAACTCTCTCAGCCTTTCCACATTGGAGAGGTGTCCATCCCTCTGATCACCTTAGTGGCCCTCCTCTGGACCCTTTTCGATAGGTCCATGTCTTTCCTGTACTGAGGGCTCCAGATCTGGATGCAGGACTCCAGGTGGAGTCTCACAAGAGCAGAGTAGAAGGGCAGAATCATCTCCCTCAACCTGCTGACCACTTTGTTTTTCATGCAGCCTAGGATACGATTGGCCATCTGGGCTGCAAGTGTACATTGCCAGCTCATGTGCAATCTTATATCCACCAGTACCCCCAAGTCCTTCTCTGCAGGGCTGCTCCAAATCCCTTCATCTCCCAGCCTGTATTGGTACTGGGGGTTGACGCAACCCAGGTGCAGGACCTTGCACTTGGCCTTGTTGAACCTCATGACATTCACATCGGCCTACTTCTCAAGCTTCTCCAGGTCCCTCTGGATGGCATCCTGTCTCTCAGGCATGTCAACTGCACCAGTCAGCTTGGTGTCATCTGCAAACTTGCTAAAGGTACACTCGCTTCCGGTTGTCTACAGAACTGATGAAGATATTAAAGAGTACTGGTCCCAGTATGTACCCTTGAGGGACACCACTTGTTACTGGTGTCCATCTAGACATTGTGCCATTGACCCTACAATGATAATGATACATGATAGGTGTTGCTGGATAACAACCTCTGTCCCCACTGCCAGGGAGATCTTTTGGTGTATCGTATGCAACCAGCTGTAGGTTTTCAAATATGTCCATATCTACTTATAGAGCAAGTGTTAAGGATTCATCAAATACGTGAAATACAATTATTAAAGTTACAGTAAATTTCACCAGTGTTTAGAGTTCTTTCATTTAATGGTCTCTCTTTCATGAACATGATCCGGAGAGACATTATGTCATTGAGGATTTGATATGATACGTGGCATAGGGTGTAAAGAGATGTGATAAGGTTTAAAAAAAGAATGCCTAAACACCTTTTTAATTGTTAGAGGATTTTGAAAAGTCTACCTGCTTACTATCACTGGAACTCCCTTCATGGATAATAAAAACAGAATCACAACAGACATTTTCTGGAATTATCATATCTGTAGTATGTCTGAAACACAAACAAAACTAAGAGCAGAGCTTGTTGATCAAGGGCCACTATGCATTCCCTTAGATAGAAATCATAATTATAAATCATTTCTAAGGCTGATATACAGCATAAAGTTTAAATAATCAGGCTTTGTGGTCTGTACATCTGATTAAACATATAATCAATAGATTGCCCGCAGGCCACTTGATATGTCAGAGACAACACGAAATAATGCAGTTTCTGGGATAATCTTTTTCTTAAACCAAATAAAAACAAATTATAACAGAAGTATTTGACACTGTCTCCCATAAGATCCTCATGACAAGCTTTTGGGTTAGTCCAGTTGAAGATGGATGTGGAGAAGATCCAAGCAAGGACTGCTATCAAAAGACTGAAGGCAGATTGCAAGCCCTGTGAAGAGACATTAAAGGAGGTAAAACTGTTTAACCTAGTGATGAGCAGACGAAGGGGAAATCTAAATGTTTCTCAAAACTGTTTTGATAACAGCTTACAAAGATAATGGAGCCAGCTCTCCTCATTAGTACCAGGTGTTGCAAAAAAGGGGGAGAGGACACAAACTTGCAAGCAACTTTACAAGACTTATCAATGTGGTTGAAACATAATACTAAAGATAATAACTAACAAATATTACCAAGTATGCACAGAAAATGAAGTATAAGTGTTGAAGTCATAAAACTATGCAAGTGGTAATTAACTTCTCCAATTTAGACTTCCAAATTAGACAAATTGCAATATATTTAAGGAAAACACATTAATCCCCATCTTTGTGGATATTTCAGATTATGGTAATTCCTAAACTTTGGGTAAAATGGGTGGAGAGATTTTATCCTAAATATTTCATGAGAACTTGGGGCATAAAAAAGTGAGAACCAGTGCAAGTTTGTGCCAGAAGAATCAACAGATAATTATTTGTGGCCTGAATAGTATAGCACATGCAAGTAACTTCGGATAGAATGTTTGTATTTGGTCTTTAGAGAACTGACAGTTCATTCCCTACAGTTTAAAGCATCATAAACACATGTACTACATATTTATGAAAGTAATACTACAGTAGGGAGATGAAACTGCAGAAACAACATTTGCACCAAGAACCAATATATCCATTTGTGGTTTTGATGACAACGAAAACCTTTTTTTTTTTTTTTTTAATGGCAGTATGGCAGGCTGCCAAGAGAACCATCCAGAAAGGATTTTTGAATGATGGAAGGCTGCATCAGTTTCCAGTTTGGTGATGTTTTTGGTCAGCTGAGACGATAAAGATCATACATGTTTCATGGAGAACAATAACATGGGATGATATAGAATTCAAATTTGAACAACTATTCAGGTATACCAGTTCTCTACTAAACAAAAGTTTTCTGTGTTTACAGTACATAATAAGTGAATTATGTAACTTACGTAAAAATGAAATTACTATGTGGAGTACATCCATGTAGATATCTCTTCTTACTGAAGACTCTTGACTGCAGCAGATTGACCCTGTTGTGGGTAAAATAAAAATGTTCTTTCTTGCTCCTTCACTGTTATTTTTACAGCTCATCTGATATATGGCAGTAGGTCACCACTCAAAGGCTATATTGCTGCAGGCAATGAAGACTATACTCAGCATCACTGTCCAAGCTTCACTGATCTCACTATGCAGTGTGTACAATTTTGAAGTGAAAGGGATATTTCATACTAAGAATCTTACGACAACATTGCAGTCTTTACAACCTCAGTTGTCTTATAATGAGATAAACCACAAAGAACAATTTGTAAGGAGGCACAAAGTTGTTCCTAGCTAGAAGACTCTTAATTTCAAACCTGGGCTATGAATGCACTCTAATTCAAACACCAATATTATCTGATATTTTGCATGGGGTTTTGGCACAAGATAAAAAGCTCTCATTCTGATTCTGAAATACCTCATTTTGAATAGTCTTCATGCAGATCCTACTGGGCCATACAGATCTGAACAAGCTCGTAATGAATGGTTGTTAAATCATGTGGACTTCGGTTGAACCAGGATTATTCTTTTTCAAATAGCACTACACAATCTTTTAATAGTAGTGACTAAAAGAAACCTGATGTTTTGAAAATCTGACTGGTTTTTGCCAGAAGATATATAAACGTATAAATTTGTCTCAGAAAATTTATAATATTAAATTAATTATGACTATGCATTACTAGATGAACAACTAACTTAAGACTTATTCAGACTACCCATAGTATCAAGCATCATTTCATCACAAGGATCACCCAACAATTATCAGGGCAGCCATGTTGAAGTACAGTGCTATTTAGGCTGTTAAGGTGATACTCTGTCTCACGTTTATAAAACAACTGTGAGCTACGAAGTGACTATCTTGTACAGTTCAGAGATGAGTAGGAGAGAACCAGATCTCTGCTTAATTGCATACATTTATTATGCTTCAATCACCCTCTGGGCTAGCTTCACGAGAAGGGAGAGTTCATGTCCTGCTGGGAGAGTTCAAAAGTGAATATTGGTTTATCTTACATCAGAACTTTAGTTAATGTATAGGCAGCAATACAAATATTATAGGGCTACAGATCAAGAAACAAAAAGAGATGTGACATATGACATGTGAGTAGTCACCTGGGAAAAAGAAATCTTGGATTTCTGATCCTGATTGTGTTACTGCAGCTTTTTCATTAACTCTTTTGATACAAAATTGAAAGATATTAAATGTAGGAATACAGCCATTAGATCTTTACTATGTAAATATTAAGGTCTTCCAGGATTCTAATAAGGGCAGACCGCCAATGCATTATTAGTGATTTTTGCTTGGTGAGTAAACAGGCCAAACTTGGCTACTTGAAATGTTAAATTATCCAGTGAAATTTAATTCAATTTATCATCTTTCTATTATTTTCATAGATATGTTCACATGTCCAGTAAATACAATTTTAAATTGGAAGAATGTAATGAAGAGAACTGATACAATATCATAAGATGATAATCCAGAAAATAATTTATTTCATATCAGACTACCATTCTGCTTTGCTGATCCAGAATATGTAGGTCCCTTTTTCTATGAACAGACTGAAAAAGAACATTAATTTAAGATCATTCGTTTGAGTTCTCCCAACTACACTTAAAGCTCAATTTCTTTGTCTCCACACACACCTCTCTGCCATTTCTGGACTATCTTTCCTTAAACAGTTTCACATTTCTAAAAGTACAGATTGATTATATGGATGATTTTTTAACAGCAGGTAAAGTTACTACACTGAAGTGCATGGCCTAAACTATAATATGCAACTAAATTTTAATTCGTATTTCTTTTTTAAATTTACCCCCAAACCTATACTGTCTGAATTTCCCGTGGTTATACTGTACACTCTCATGACCATTAATCATGATTTTCTATTAATGATATTTGGCATAGTGCTGATCAATTCATTATTCCTCCCACTTCACCCTATCTTAATCATACAGGCATCTGAACTCATTTTGCATATGCTTCCAGTGTAGTAAGTGAAACTCAGTTTCCTTTTCAGAGGCACTTTCTTATTCCACTATATTAATATTTTTATGTAACCATGAGGAATATAAAAAAACCAAAGCAAATGTGAACTTAGGCAGCAGCAATGAACTTCCAAAACAATTACCCGTACCTACCCTAACCAATCATTTTTCGACTTTACTTTTTGACTTTTGTAGAGCTCTTAGAAGTTTCTGGACACTTAGGTCAATGTGAATTGAAAATTGGAGGAACAGTAACTTGCTGCTGTTGGCTAGTCAGGAGCACAGTTAAACATTCAAAATATTTGATCAAAATCCAAAGTCTAGGATAGGGAAAGGGATAATGGCTTCAAACTGAAAAACGGTAGATTTAGATTAGATATTAGGAAGAAAATTATTCACCATGAGGGTGGCAAGGCATCGGAACAGGTTGCCACAAGAAGCTGCGGATGCCCCATCTCTGGAAGTGTTCAAGGCCGGGTTGGATGGGGTTTTGAGCAACTTGGTCTAGTGGAAGGTGTCTCTGCCCATGGCATGGAGGTTGGAACTGGATGATCTTTAAGGTCACCTCCAACCTAAACCATTCTATGATTTTATGAAAAAACAGGTGAAACTACAAAAGGTGTAATAGTCTGTTCACAGACTGTTATATCAGCGCCACAGAAAGCGGGAATGGCAAGAACAGTTTCTTTAGAGCTCAGCATTCATACATGTCTGGAACTGCAAAGAAATTAATGGGATCAAAATGTATTTTAATGCTCAGTATTCAGTGGTGCAGTACTTCTATGTAAATGTAAGAAACTGCAAAGAAAAGTGTAAAAATGGTGTGGGCTGGGGTCCTGAAAGTGGGAGAAACGAAGGTTGTGATTTAGAAATATCCCCAGCCCTGACTGTCATGTTTCTTAAACTTATATGTGTCCTTCTACATTGACTATACTCCTAATTAATAAGTCATTTCAGTGGCTTGCAAGGATTAAATAACGAGAAAGGTAATGCAAATCTTGACAATATGAGAGAAGTCTGCAGAAATTTCTTCACAAGAAACTAGAATCTATTCTAAGAGTATACTTGTTTTTAGAGTGTTTCTAAGAACTGTCATTCTGCCTAAATAGTACCATCCTGTACAAAAACTGTTGGATAGTTGATATTGCCCTCTCAGGTCTGAAGTAAACTCAACTAGATGAATTAAAAGTTAGCTTTGGCCTGCTGAAGTGACTGGTGCCAGTGAATAATTTGTTAGGGAGTTTAGGTATAAATCTGAACTAATAAAGACATTCATTACCATCTTAAGAAATGTGGTGGGTGGATCAAACTGAACCATTCTTTATGAGCCTAGAAGAGTCAGAAGGAGTCCACAAAATATTTAAGGTTTATTTTCTTGAACAGAGCTGCTATTAATACTCTCTAATATTTCCTTAATTAGAAGATTGTTTTGTTTTTTAATACTTCGGGATAGTAAAAAAATACTAGTCAAGATTTACAGAAACAATTTATCTTAAAAAAAATAGCTAAAAAATATAACTTGAGAGAAAAATGAGAAAGAAAGCATGGCAAGGCAATCTATTGACAAGCTGACTTTTCGATACCCCTTTCTAACACAAATTCATTAATTATTCAGCTGTACAGTCAGTGAGAGATGTTTTCTCTGAGAATATTTTCAATGGCAGATCCTATAATACTGTGCTGAACTTGTTCAGTCATAGCATCATACAGCAATTGGTTTTAAGTTATTAAAGAAAATTCATTGTGGTGAATGAAAAAAAAAATCCCCAACAACAGAAAGTGTCAGAATAATGGGTCATAACGTTATATTATAACAATATCTCCTAATTACTTTTCAAAAGTATGTAGGTAAAACCTATTAGGAATCCCCCATGCTCTTTGCCTGCAGGAAGTTAGACCGCTTAGGATTCACAGAAGATATTAAGTCCTTATTCAAGAGTTGTGCCTTTTCTGAGTTTTATGTAGCGTTAATGAACATCATTACATCTATTTGCTGAGATTAAGTACTTCAAAGTTATGTTTGGTTTTGTTTTATTTTTTAATGTGGAAAAGTAGAAAACCAGGACACAGTTTTATTGAGATATTCATTTGGAATAATCATAATTAATATTTTTGTATTGCATTCTTTTTCTATTCAGCATTTTTGAGAGGGAGGGTATAGACACTGCATAATTACGAATCTAGATGTGAATGTATGGATTTTGTTATTTCTTTAAGTTTTAGAAGTACCTGACCAAAGTACTTTTTGGAAAGACCCACAATCTGACAATGGAGTTCATTTCTAGTCTATTGAATTATCTTGGATACCTGTAATGAGATCAGAATCTTGTACAATAATTAAAGCTGGAAATGGTGTTTATATTTGCAATGCTTCAGTTTTTCTGCAGTACCTCCTGTAGCTGTTCGTACATCAGGTCAGTCTTGAATTTTCAGCCAAACGCTTCCATCAAATAGGAAAGTTCACAAGGAAGCTCTTGCCTTGTATTTAGTTTTTGTAGGTTTTGCTTGTTTTCTTTTAACAGCTAGCATACACTTCATGAAAAGCAATCATTGAAAATTCATAAGACTTTTATTGTCCACAACATTCTCTATCTTATGATTGTACTCCTTCTTGCTTAGCTGTAGGCTATATTTCTTGCTAATCTGTCAGTATTCATGCCTGTCAACATTATTACACGCTGTATATGATATTTATAGGCAACATGGTCCAACTATTTACAATCTGTATGGTACTATTTTTGTGTCCTTTTAGGTAACAGTAGTAACATCATTTCTGTAGTATCTAGAGGTGTCAACATTTTAGGAATTTATTTTCCTAATAATCACAGTGTTTGTACAAACAAGGCCTTGCTTGAAATAGTTCATAATACAAAACAAATAATTGAAGAAAAGAAACAATGGACTGAGGAGATTTACCTGACTTCATACAGCTTGTAAGCAGATATAAAGATATAAATCCATTTATTGGTTATTGGTTATGAGAATGTTCATGCCATTCTTTTAATTTAGGGAACTAAAAAGAAGTCACTATTCAGGACTCTTGCTTTTCTGATGGCTATGTCTCATTGTGGCTGCGTTTTGAATTTTGGAGATCCTGCTGAGCCATGGGGTGAAGCATTCTCAGTACTCCTGGTATGGTTCTGGTATGCATTAGGTAATTCAGGTTTCATATCTGTTCAGATTTAGTGGTCTGGGATTTCTTTCGTTTCTTTCATTTGGTGCAAATGATCTTGTTTTATTGCACATGATTATGTAGCAGGTGATCATTGAGGTTAATGTGAGGACAGCTTTCTGTACAACCCGAAATAAAAGAAAAAGGTGGAAGAAGGTAAAAGAAAAATTAATAGAACATCTTGGTTCTCTTTCTTTTATTCTTGCCAGGATAAAAATATTAGCCGTATATTAAACATTACTGTAACAGTATCAGCAATGGTCATAAAAATGAGAAACAGATAAAAATTAGTACACTAAAAAAATGATGGAAACCAAGGAAATGACAGTTTTGGCATACCGCTTTGGTTACTCGTATTCAGTGTACAGGGAAAATGGCTGAACTGTGGGATCAAAAGCTGTTTTAGTTAATTAATTGTGGGCCTATTTCACATGTTCATTAGAGCAATAAGTTATTATTTGGCAAAGCACAACTCATTCTGTTATTTAAGCTTATGCAGTGTAGGCATTTGTGAAATTTGATGGTGTAAGGCACTGACATGAGAATGTGCTTGGAGGCTTTAGCATTATAGAGAAAGTTTAGAATCTTGATATTGCTGAATGCTATTTATCTCTGTCCTTTTTTAAGCATGAAAAGAATGTGCAGCAGACACAGAGACACTCAGCAATATATCTCCCAGTTTCTTGCACAAAAGAAAAACAACGGAAAAAGAGTAATTAACTGCAATGTTTGCAAGTGCTGCTGTATGCACATCACGGTTTATTGATATAGATTTGGCAAACAGCCAAGCTATATGATTTTTGGCTTACACTAACGAAACAACAGAAAAAAAAATGAAATAACACATACTTTCCTCTTTCAATGTGACTTTCCAAGTTTCTTCAGGAAATTCGTGCCAAGTTCCTTACATATAAGCCTCAGTTATAACTCCTCACCCATACTTGCACTTTTTAGTTCCACTGTGCTTCACCATATATAAGTACAGGGATTATGTATATTTCAGCTAACTTAGAGGAACTGAGAAGACTCTAATTTACCTTTCAAATTCCTAACTGGGTATCCCAGATGCTTGTTTCTTTTTTTCCTACAACGACTCCTGCGGAAGAGGCCAGCTACTCTCTTGAAGTCTGTGCTTTTAAATACTTTTTTTAACTCATAGTAACAAATAAGACTAACTGAGGACAGATCAGACTACATTTTTCTGTTTTGCTTAGATGGACCAGATAGCTGTTTTCTTTCCTCCTTTGCCTAAGAAGCTAAAACATACGTGTCTGATCCATGAAGCCTTGAACATGTGTCGGAGTTGTACATAACCTACACCATTCAATAATGTACGTTCACATATAAGAACTACTGGATAAAATTTCATGAAGTCAAACAGGAATGTGTTTGGCATGTGTGTCTGTGTGTGAAAGTCTTAGGTATGCATCACAAAATCTCCACAGACACACGTGCAGAATGCAAAAGCCCATTTCCTTTCCCTGCAGTAGTTTTGCTCAAATCTCTGAGACAGAAGCGTCTGCAATTACTCTTATGAGCTGTTACCATTTTAGCTGCAGCATGAAATTGTGAAAGAGGTTCCAAAATTATTAGCAGCCTAATTGTAATTGTATGTATTTGAATTTTAAATATGCTTATTGGTCTGAATCATGAGTTTTATTAGGGTCAGACTGGAACATTTAATTGTAGTAAATGGAGGCTGTCCCTGTCATGTATGCAAAAACGTCCCTTAACCCAAGCAGGCAGCAGCTGTTTCCACTGCTGCTGGATACAACCTTTTCCGCACCATCAATTCTTATGCCTGTAGAGCCAATCACTGGTTAGTGATGTCCTCCTTTTTCACCATTCCACCCCAAAAAGCTATTGGAGCAAACCTTTCACCAATACTGTGAACAATGGTAACAGCTTCGGTTCAAAAAACAGTTTGAACCAGGAAGAATGACAGATTCTTCATTTGGACTAAAATTCAAACTCTATGGACAAACTTTATGTACTAGAAATGAAACTCCAAACCAGTGGTGGATTGATTCTGATATTATTTATTAATAAAAGTTTTCTTCATTTGCCTAAATTATTTCCATTTCATGAAGAAAAGGGTGCATTGGGATCCCTGTGTTAGGAGGATGCATTAGTACATAGAAACGTGAATCTCATGTAAACACTGATACAGAAGTGCTGGGGTTTTTTATAGGCATGTCTTTCTTATGTCAATTGATACTAAAGTAAACCAGCATAGGGCTTTTTAGGATGGATACTTTCAGCTTGATTGAGAGAATATATCACCATACCAGAGCCCATCACATACAAAGAGTTTAAAAAATAATTAAAAATAAAAAGCTGGAAAAAAATAGAAAATATAAATGGGAATAAAAGGGAAATGTAGCAAACATTAGCTGGGGATTTTCCATTTTGTTTGTCCACTAACCTGAGCAAGCAGCCCTTTATTTTTTTTTTTTTTTTTCTCTAGAAGTCCACTCTGCTTTCCTATATTTCACTACTGGAAAGGGGCACTACAAAAAAACCCCACAACAAACTAACAACCAAAACAAAACAAAAAAACCCAAGCAAACAAACAAAACAAACAAACAACCCCTCCAAAAAAACCCCAAACAAAGAAACAAAAAAGAAAACAGAAAAAAAAAACACAAAAAAAAGCAAAAGAGCAAACATCAAAGAGAAACGTAATCTCATAAGTAGTGGGCAAAGATGTATTTCTCTTTCAGAGTGCACTTAGCTTATGTTTTACATGATTCACTATGAAATGGGATGTCTACTGAGAGCAATGCAGTTACTTGCATAAATTGCTTTAACCCCATAACAAAAGCATATTATATTCATATGTTGATCTCTTCTTGCTGGTGAACTAGACTATATGCCATCATAATTACCATTAAGTATTTTAAAACCTGCATAGTAAATTACTACAATAAGAAGGAGAGTAAAAAGGTGAGAAAGAAGGAAGTCAGGAAGGGAATGATCAAGCGAAGGAAAATACTATGGAAAAACAATCTTTCAAGTAAGTTAATATAAGTAACTAAAGGTTAGTAAAGTTGTTTAGTTATCTACTGTGACCACATTGTCATTTTCTCTTAGTAAAAGGAAATTGTATAATGATGATGCCAGTTCTAATAGGTATTTTATGGATAGACATAAAGACACTGTGTGAGATTCAGTTGCCAGTGTCCTAATGTAAAACTCCAGTGACCATAGTGTTCTGGTTGTATTAAAACCCAAACCAAACCAACAATAAAAGTAATGCTAAAAACAAAGACAAACAAATGAAAATGAAACAAACCAAAAAACTCTGAGTTTGAGATTAGAAAATGGCTGACAGTGTTAATGTGGAGAATTAATGTTTCTAATGAGAGCTTGATTAAACTCCAGACAAGGGGCCAATTAGTAATCAGATGGAGTCAAAATAGTCCAAACTAATTTTAAGCTCTTTAATGAGTTATTTAAGAATTTAGGCTGCATCTTTTAGGTTCTCCCAAGACAAAAAAACAAACAAACAAACAAAACCCACAAAAATTGCTAAACTCCCTAAGAGTGTGCCTACTTCTGTATACTCCTGTCTCTATTAACTGACTGTAGGGCAAGTCTGTGATAATACGTGGATTGCAAAGTAGAAACAGGATGTGAAACGAACTTTGCCATCTGGTCAAGGGGTACAAGATGTCTTGCATTGCGCTGCTGAGAAGGAGCAGCATTCTTACCCAGAAGAAGACAGAGACATCTAAAGTAGAGCCAGGAAGCCAGATAACAGATTAATAACGTTTAATTAAACAACTTTCTCCCTAGCTCTGTCATTTACTAATATAGTTAAATATGCATGCTCTAGACTCAAATCATACTCTGAAGGACAACTCTTCTTTCCTGAGATATTTTACTGTTGTAGGAAAAGGTTGGCAGGACTCCTGGGACTAAACAATAAATGAAGGAAGAGCATATCGCTGAAAGACAGCAAGGTAACTTTACTCAGAAGCAAAGAAAACTACCTATCTAAACCAGAATTCTGAAAGAAGTGTACAGAAAGGTAGAGTATGTGGTGGATGGAGTAATAAAACACTCATTAAATTATCCTTAAAGTCACCTACCCTTATTTCTGGTTTCAGTTTGAAGTTCTTTGAGTATCAGCTTTTCACTGCTTAATTTCTCCTCTCTGTTGGCTTTAATTAAGGTTGCCCTTGGGGCAGCCTCTTCAACCTGACAAATTTCAATGTACTATTTTTGAACAAGGGAACTTTTTTCATAAGAGAACAGCTTTTCCTGATATTATGTACTTCACATTATGGGCAAGAATAATAATATGTATTTCTTAGCAAAATATTTGCATGCAAGTAAATTCAGGAAAGTCGAGAAGGAGTGGAGAAAAATACTTGAGATGAAATGAAAACAAAAGATGTACGTGGTTACTGGGTACTTATTATTATGCTAATTTCTTAATTGGCTCTGAAAATAACAGATTTTGTATTAGTTTTAAATAGTGTTGGGCTAATCCAAGAAGAATGAGAATAATATCTTTTTATTAAAGCAGAACTGGAAAACCAAGAGAAGAAAAGTAGCTTGCCCGTGATACAGGATGTCAGTACTGCAATTAATAAGTCAGTTTTCAGAATCGGGCACATCTCAGTGATATTAGGTATCTCCTATCACAACATTCAAAATGACACAGTAAGTTAGAAACACAGGGCAATTTTACCTATCACATAGCATTACTTGTTATCTTAAGAACCTTAATACATTCTGACAGTCTGTCATCAAGCAATCCAGTTTCAGGATAGCTTTTCTGGCTTAAGCTTTCAGAGCAGCTGGAGTCCTACACAAGAAACACCCACTGCACTAAAATCGCTATTCTTCCTGTTAAAGTACTCCACAGGTTACCAACATGAAAAACAGTTGCAGTTTTTCACTTTAAGAGTCGGATTAAACTATCATATACCATTTGTATGATGAAAAATCTCTTTAAAAAGAATCTGCTTCATGACTCGTTCCTTTCACTGTGTTCACGTTATGGGAAATCAAGGAGAGCTATATCAAAAACTTCTCTTTCAGATATTCTTCATTATGCTTAAAAATTAATGTAATTAAGAGCTAACTGGAGCAAGTTTGTCGATTAGTGGCACGCTTTTATTAGTTTGCTTGTTTCTTATGCTACAGTTCAAAAGCCTTTAGTTTCTATGTTCTGCCTTGTGTGTGAACTACACTTCAAGCAATCTGTTTGGATTTAACTCCAAATACCAAGCTGAAATCTAGATTTTGAGAAAGTTTCATTCTGTCTGTAATCTTAGAAATTCAGCTGTTATTCTGCTTTATGTAGTTGGAGCATAAATCCACTTTTGGCTTCAAGGAAAGAAGAGAACAGATGTGGACAATGCTGAAAGAAACAACCAACCATGAACATCAGTGCAAAGGAGGTTTTGTTAGAAACTGTAGGAAGTAATTATTGCTCTTTATTAGAAAATATTCTTATTTGCATAGAAAAAAGACAAAGCTAGGAGTATTTGCAAGGCTCTTCACTATTCACTCTAGCATTTCTTTTTTACTTTTAATTTTATTTTCAGGCACCTATCTAGAGGCAACAAAATTGACTAACAGACAGTAAATAACTGAATTTGAACCATTTGATAAATACTTGAAAAAGATGTAGTAGCAATAAGAGTTGGCATTAAAAGATACACAAAAAGTAGGATATCATCAGTAATATGGAACACCATTCACAGCTTTGGCCAATGTGGACATTGCACCAAGTACAAAACTTTTTCTGCTGTGTAGATTTTACTTATGGTCAGAATAAAGAAATCATAAAATCATTTAGGTTGAGTGGAACATCTGAAGGCCACCTAACCTACCTCTGCACTCAGGTGTAAGTTGGTAAGGCCTCCTTCAACTTTGGCCTCTATAGCAACAAAAGTGTACAGATCTTGCAGCAAGAGCTTACAGAAATTTTGTGAAAGGAACACGAAAACTTCTTTGTAATTTCAAATTAGTACACTGAATTTAGTCCAAGTTCCTAACCCCAATGCAAACAGCACACAGCTATAAATCTTAGGTTATAATGTTAATTAGCATTAAATTAGTGTACAGTTATGTTTGACAGCAGAAATTTTAAAGATGTATAGGAATTGAATGTAAACATGTATAGCATACAGAACTGGAAATGTATTCTTCTTGCTTAATTTAGACTCCTATATTCTGTAAACCCATTAAAAATCACATCAAATATCATTATTTTATGGAAATTTAGAAAAAAAAATACGTTAGGCCCTGTTTATTTCCCCCCTTTTTTTTTCAATAGTTTAGAAGTTTTCCATAATTTATGCTAGTTCTCCTTGAAGGTCAAACCCTTTTTAACTTTCAGTAACACTCCACATTTTCTTCTACATGTGAAAACTACTAATAAGAAAGCAGAAGAATCTGTAACCTGATACCAGAAACATGGTAAGTAATAAATCTGTTTCATATATATTATCTGTATGTATGTATGTATGCATATCTGGCTGATTCACAGCTGCATCATTGAAATTCATCTTTGGAAACAATATCCTTGGAAAACAGTGGTAAAATCTACTTCTTTGGACATAAGAAGTCTTGGAGGTTCAGAGTGAGCTGAATGGTGCAATTCATATATCTCAGAGGCTTTATTCTGTTTTTTCTACTTGCCTCAGGTAGGAAGTCAGTTCATCAGTTTATGGTGTCTTTATATGTTTGAGGTTATATCCCTTGAAACCATAGAGGGGTAGAAATAAAATAATAATTAAAAAAAAAAAAAAGAATAATGGAAAACAAATTTTTAGGGAGTGTTGAATTTCAGAGTTGTGGGAAGCACACAGCTCTATGTATACCAAAATATATAGCCATGCATCTAGGGGACTTAAACCTAGAAATTTCTTTATAATTCTTCCAAAGACTGTAGGAGCATGAAAAAAAACAAAAGAAAACAAAACAAAACAAAACAAAAACAAAAACAAAAACACTGAGCAATAGTTAGCATCGAACTTTCATCACCTTTTTTTGTTGTGAATTTATTTCAACCTCTACACCCCTTCTATTTCACTCAATAACTGATCTTTCTTTGATGTAAATGTTTATCTTTTTTAAGACCCTAAAATAGGAAAAATGAATAATTAAATTCTGTAGAGAAAGTATTACTGAAAAATTGAAAATTCCAGGCAAAAAAACATTTTGCTTTTAAGGACTGAAGTACAGACACTGTCATTTCTGTAAGTATCTTCAACATAATAGCCTGTGACTTGAAGGTAATATGCAATGAGTGTGATGCAGAGGTTGTTATGCTTTCAGGGGCTTCTATGACTTTTACTGAATGTAAAAACCTACAAATATGTTAGACCTGATGCTGGAGCTATAACTCACAGAATAAGATAGTCTCCTTACATGGTACAAATATGTGTGTTCATGTGTACCTTCATATTAAAACCAAAACCATTGATCCTTCCCATATGAAGAAAGGCAATCTTACTGTCTATATTGTTTCCATAATTCAGAATAATTGTGCTAACATAAAAATATTTTTTTTCATTTAATACTCATACATAATTGTCTTATACAGTTATGTAAGAATTCCCATAATAAATGTTTTTGCTAATTGATAGAAAAATATTTAAAATTTTGTTTCAAAGGAGCATTTCCAAAATTTTGTTTGTTTGTTTGTTTCCTGGACATTCTAAGTAAACCAAAGTCAATTCATAGTTTCTCATCTGGTTCAGAGGTGTTTAGATCAGGCCGTAAATACCCGAGTTTGTTCCCTCTGTTGACAACAAAAGTTGTTGACTTCTGGCTTCGGGACAAGTCTCTAAAGTGCCTTCCTTCTCATAACATGCACCATTTCCTTTAACATATTGATTTTCTACAAAATGCTCACAGTTCATATTTGTATAGTTTACCTGTAAATAAACTATATCTTTCCTATGAATTCATCATCACTATTACCACAGAATTCTAGATTATCTCATATCTCTGATGTTTAATTTAGCATTCTGATAGTTTTTCCTCCAATTTACTGGGTAGATTATTATAGCGCACAAATACTCTTTCCTATCTGCCACCCTCCCTATACCTTGCCTGTCATACACTCATAGAATATTTTTTAATAACCTTCCTTCTCCTAATTCTCTTGTATTACACTCTACAGGTGAAGTAAGAAGGAAATAGTAAAACATAAAAGGAAGGAAACATACAATGAAAACCCATGTTTAACTCTGTGAAGTATTTGACTCCTTTCCCAGAAAAAATGTGCCCCTTTCACTCTTCAGTATTGACTTTATGCTCTTGAAATAACAAAAACAAGGACTATATTTTAAATTATTGCTATGCTTTACCCTTTCCTCTCCTTGGCTTACTGTTCTGTATCTAATTGCTTGATTATCTTATTGTTCAGGGAAGAAAATACTCAGTTCCAGATTTAGAAAAGTGACTTTTTCAGTTAATAGCATTAAAAGACTTTAATTTTCATAGTAGTTGGGTTGGCAAAGAGGCTAAGTGAAAATTATACAAAAAATACCATTCAGAATTTTTATTTAAATATTTTTTTATAAGTACGTGTTGCTTCTTTGAGAAGGGGTAACAGTAGCAGCATTTTTTTCTTGCTACTAGTTCTACATTTATGAAGTAAAAACGTATTTTCAAGGGAACTCAGCAGTTTCCAAAAATATTTATGATAATATAAAAATATTTTAACAAATAAAGACATAAGAACTATGAGCGGTAGTTACAAAACAACTATCATTCAAAATTAGAGAGATAATGGAAAATCACAGTATAAATATTACAGACCTCTTGTATCTGACTTACATGTACTACTCTTTTTATATAACTGTTATCCATTGTATGTTGTAAAAATCAATATTAAAGTATTATCAGTTATCATTGCTAAAAGACCTTAATTCTCATAAACTTCAAAAGTGAGCAGTTCTATATTTCTATTTGCTTTTACATTCATTTTTGAGTTACTCATAGAGAGAAGTTGGGAAAGGGTATTACAATAATCATAGTGTGTTTATATTGTTATCATTTGTAGAACTAAATAGTAACAACAGTCTTCAGAACTTAGGCATGTCAGAAGTGTGCTCTCCACCGCAGCTCTGTCCTGAGAAGTGGAAGGCGTAAGTCATCTCAAATTTGTGATTTGGTCCTGAATACAACTGCTGTCCTCATCTCAATGAGATATGGGAGTTGTGCCTCCTTACATCATTTGGTATACATTTTAAATTGCAGAATTATGGCAGTTAGAAGTGACCTTCTGAGGTCATCTAGTCCAGTTATTCCCCCAAACACAGCACCGATGTCCAGCTTCCTCTTCAGCCTCACTGTTAAAGCATAGCCAGCAGTTTAAAAGAACAGATTATTACTGGATGTGGTTGTTGTGAAATGGTATATTTCTTCTAGTTTTGGGGTTCCTCAGTACAAGAGAGACATTGACAAACTGGAACAAACTAATGGAGAGACACCAGATTGTGAAGTGAGTGAGTGGGCTTTGTTCAGTTCAGAGAATAGATGGCTAAGTGGTCAACTTAACACTGTCTTCCATTATTGAATGTGTGTTTATAGAGAAGAACTAATCATTTTTTTCTCAATTATGCACAGCAAAAGGATGAGAAAAATGAACGCAGGTTATATAAAGGAAAATTTCCTCTTGCTGAAGAAAAAACACAGGATGGCCAGACACTGGGACAACTTTAACCCAGAGATTCTGAAGCCTCCTTGCTCAGAGATTCTCAGAATGCTTCTAGATAATGCTAGATAAGACTAAAGAGAGGTTGGAGACACAAAAGGAAATCTATTTAAGGGGTGAAATACAACTTTTTGTGTGTTGTGTTGCTGCTATAAAAGCCTAAATCCAGCTGAGCTGATATGCTGCCCATACCATCAAATAACATGCCATTTTAATCCAAGATCCTGTTCCTCTGATTAAAAACATAAATGTTAGCTTGCTCTTGTTCTGGAATAGTTTCCTTCAAAGGAAAATTAGATGTAATTCTAAGGATAGTTCTAGTGTAAGTTTCTGAAAATGATTTTTTTTGGTCACCGACTATAGAAAAGATCCTTGGGTGTTATCTAAATTGGTAATACTAGTCTTAACAGAGATTAACACGATCCAGAATGACTGCTTCAAACATTCTCTTTCTATATGATGGACACTACCATTATAAGTCGTAAGATGTCTCCGACAGTAGAAGAATTCAGTGCATCACTGTGATACAAGAAAAGATTTATCAAGAATCTAGTTAACTCTCTGTTTTAAACAAGGTCTCTTTTTCTTTGTTCTCTCAATTCGCAAATTACAGCAGGTTATTTGTAGAATATATGGGAAATTTTGACAAGTGATTATTTACTAATACAGTGTTTCCTTTCCCTTCCCTTCCCTTCCCTTCCCTTCCCTTCCCTTCCCTTCCCTTCCCTTCCCTTCCCTTCCCTTCCCTTCCCTTCCCTTCCCTTCCCTTCCCTTCCCTTCCCTTCCCTTCCCTTCCCTTCCCTTCCCTTCCTTTCCATTTTTAAGTGAGGTGATTCCTTACTAGTGAAAATGCTTTGCCTTTTCATTTTTCAAGCAGAGCAATCCTTAAATCTGTTAGTACTTGTCTATGGAGCCATATGGGTTTCCATATGGCATTTCTTTCGACGACTGTGCCATATTCAGTATCTTATCCATGTGTATGTCTGTGTAATCAAGTGTTTCATCTTTAATTTCCTGTACTGATATGTAGAAGATAATGCTGACTGTATTAGCACATTTTCGCTTTATCTATCATTAGATTGGAGGGTAGCATGTTCACACATTCTTTAATTGGGTAGTTAATTGGTCTAAGAGAAGCTGTGGCAATATGAAATGTCTTCTGCCATGAGTAGTATGAAATTCTTCTCCTTAGTACTGACCATTAAATTGTCGTAAATAAGCAAGTTTATTTTTTTCTTAAACAATTTAATGAACTAATTTGGAGAATGATGGAAAATACGTGAAAAAAACATCAAGGGAAATTTTTGATTTCTGATCTAGTTTACATGAATCAGGAATGTCACAAAATGAGAAAATTATTTGTTTAGAGCACCATAAGCAGAGAAGACAGGTCTTTTTTGATGAAATAAGCATGACTTCCAACAAGGCACTAATAGAAAAATGTAGTCTGAAACACGTCTGAAGATATAAACCTCATAATGTCAAGTATTTCAGTTCAGCCAGAATTCATTATTTACTTTATACAAGTAGATGCAGTTATGTTTTCATATCGTGACATTACCAAACAGGAAAAGGAAAAGGAAAAGGAAAAGGAAAAGGAAAAAAGGAAACTTGTCATTTTCTATGAGGTTAGATGCAATTAAAGAGTATCAAATAAATATGTATATGTAAATGAGAACTAGAACTTCTGTCTTATATTTGTAATGCATAAGCTTTAGCTATTTAGTGTATTCTTATGGTTTTGTCTCCCTTTTACAAAACCTTCAAGTGTGTAAGAAATACTTTTCTTTTAGAAATCTGTTATAGAAAGTAGTGATTCTAGCTTTGGAAAGATCATAGATGTCTATATTTGCTTGCCAGGAAAAAGAACTATCTGTCTGCAAAATAAAAAGTATCTTCCCAGATTTATGGTATCCAAATTTTAGATTAAATTATTATAAAAATAATCTTGTTGCACTTGAAATAGAAAGAAGAAAGTGTTATCATTATTAATATTTTCCTATTATTCTATAATAATTTAACCATTTGCAGGGAAAATGAAAGAGTTAACCATAACTCATAGAACCAGACTTTTGCCTTTTCATTTTGAAGATGTGCGAATGGTGTAGTGTTAGTAGCAGGCAGAAGCTGCTCAACAGCCATCTTTTCTTCTGAGTAGGGAACAGTTTCTTCAAGGGAGATTGGTATCAGAGTTTGATTCTGAGTATAGGAACTATGATGTGTCCTCAATTTAAGCTTGCTTTCAGAGTCTGAATAGAAAAAAAAAATCTTTCCAGTTACAGAAATACACCAGTATTCTGAAAAATATATTTTGAAGCATTGTTTAAAATTTAATTTATTAGGGACTACTAGAAAGCATGGAAGATAATATTTTGCCCAAGGGAAGAAGAATAAGAAAAAAAAAGAAACAGTAAAAAGAGAGAGAAAAATGATATTAAATAAAAGTTTGGGAAAAATTGCTTTGGAAATATTTGGGAAACTTTGTATGCATGCACACTTTTTAAAGTGGACTTTTTCACACATGAAGATTGCTTACTGTACAGGTACATACTCAGTAAATTTTTATTGCATCTTCTTAAATTTTGTATGCAGTGCATCAGGTTACTGCCCAGTACTGCATTGGTCCACACAGCAATACTGAATACATGTTTATGATGAAAGAAGTTTAATGGTCTTCCAAAACACCCATTTTGTTTCAATCTTTAATTAATTCAGTAGAAGGGTTAATGTAAAATTTCTTTTGGTTTGGGTGGGGTTTTTTGTTGTGTTTTGGTTTGGTTTTATCTTTTTCCCTTCGTGTTTGTAGGAACACACATCAGCAATATCTCAACAATACATTTTCTCAAATAGTTGTGTAAATATTAGCCCATTAATATATAAATCTTCATAGTTTCCCATCAAACGCAATAGCTCATCCTGTCAAAATTTAACAGCTACATAGAAGGTCTGCTGCAGTAAAAGACATTGGTGGTAACAATATAGTTTGGACCTGCTATTTTGAAGCTTTTTCTACTAAATAAAAACAAAAGCCATCCATACACATATCAACAGTTGTATAGGCAGAGATGGAAATCTTTACTCAAGTCTTTTGATTTTTACAGTACCTTTTCTTTATCTGATTCTGGTCTCCACATAGTTTACCAAAATAGATTCACCAATGTGCTACCACATGTAAATGTTCACCTACTGATGTATATAAAAGTTCATACATATTAAAAAATGCATACACAAAAAAAGGGTATGTCCAGTGACTGTGCTGATGGAAGAAACTGCATAATCAATCAGCTTTCTTATGAAAAATAGCACTCATACTTCCCGCTGTACTAACCTATGCAGTAGTAACCTGTGCAGTAGATAATTACTATTGATATTCTCTACACTAGTTATACAAACACCAAACCTATGGGAAGATTATTTGAAAATTCTCACTAATAAGTAAAAGGAGATATAGTTCTGATATAACTGTTCTTGAAAGAAAAAAGAAGCCAGCAAAAACAAACAAACAAAAAAACAAAAACCAAATAAAACCACACAAAATCAAACCAAACCAAACCAAACAAAGAAAACCATACAAAACCCACAAAAATCCCCCCACATACAAACAAACAAACGCATCTATAATGTTTAGTAAGATCCTCATCTGGTGTTATGTTTTCTTAGAATAATTATATCAAATTGCAAGAACATTTCAAAATATTAAAAATGTAGGTTATCTCAAAAGAGAAAAAAATTCACACACCTTATAACATTTGGAATAGGGATTTGTATATATGGACTTGTGTAATAATTACCCTCTTTTTCCTTCATCGTGAATTCTCTTTAGTATTTATGAAAATAGAAAGACTATGAAAGATGCTTGTGTTGTGTGCATACACAGTATATAAGCTCCTGAAATTCTTTAAAGGACAAAAACACACACTGGAGCTCTCTCGGTTTCTTTTCACACCCCCTCTAAAACAAAGCAAAGCAAAGCAAAGCAAAGTAAACCAAACCAAACCAAAACAAAACCCTGTATGATATAGGAGTGATATCAGGTTCATTCTGAGGATTCCATCTGAATTATAAATTTATGTTTTTATTTGTTTTGTTCTTTTCTTTTGTTTTCTATTGAAAATTATCCTGCATCTGTTTTTGCTAGGAGGAAGGAAGGAAAACGGAGGTTCGAAAAGTTAGAGAGAATAAGAAACAGAGGAGGTGGCACTATAAATTTACAACCTTTTATTCAGTTTTTATCAGAAAAAGACCTGTCCTTATTGCAGCGCTTGCAACCTGAAATGCACTCCATCATTCCACTCTGAAACTCTGATAAGTCCAGATGTGTGATGGCCTTCAGCTCTAAATCAGGCAGTGCAGTTCCAGCATGACCTTCCCCTAGGCACCACAATGATATCTCTGTCTCTGACTTCCTACGCACAAATTGAATTAAGGTATTTTGGACTCATCTTCCTTAGCAACTTTACATAGTGGACGGAATAATGGACATCAAAGATTTTTCAATTTCTGACTTACCCATTTCACAGCTTGGATTGTAATGGTAATGATGTGCTTATTCTCTTGGTCTGAACAATGGAAGGGCTCAAGTACAATAGAAGAATAAAGTATTGTGCAGTCCAGGCATGGCAACTGAATAAATACCATATAAACTTCAGACAATTCTTTTGCTGCATTTATAATCTCATTCAAGGTACAAAATAAACTATGACAAAACAGCAGTAGCATGCTATTCTTTCCACGGGCTTCTTAATTGTTTTTATCATTTTTTTAACTTCATTGTCTTTTCCATTGTATTGCAGTAGTTTTAAAATTCACAATCTGTATGGTTCTTGCGAAAGTCATGAGAAATAAAATTTACATGGTTTACAGGCTGCTGCTTCTTTAGTACCCAAGAACTTCTAAAATGAACATTAATTAAAAAAAAAAAAAGCTCACATCTAGTCTCTTACAAGAATTGAGTTAAAGCCAAGCAACATGGGAACATGATTACCATTTTTCATTTCTGTTCCCTTCAATGGAAAGTAATTTTAGCAAACACACTAGATGTTAGAAATCCACCTTGCATCTATAAATTCCCCAGACTTCCACAACGGATGGATAGAAAATGGATAGAAATGGATAGAAAATAAGAATTGTTGAGATTATGGTAATATCTGACTAGATACTTGTTTTGATCTCCACCTGAGGTGTTGAGAAGCATTCTGTGGGAAATACTGTTCCCTACCACTTACATCTATTAGGTTGGGACAAAAGTAATTGTGGTTTTGGACTGTGAATTTTAAATCATTATAACTAGGCTCAAACACATCTTTATTAATCAAAATAGGAACCATTCCAATCAACACATTTTTGGCAACTGTTTTTACCACACTCTTAATTGTTACATAAAGTTATATAGGCAGTGCAATATATAATACCTGCTCCTAGTGCCTCTGAGTACTGCCTATACTTTTTGTTTGTTTGTTTGTTTTGTTTGTTTTTAATTTACTTCCTCCAGGTCTCACAGCAGATCAGAGGACAATAAGGTTTATAGCTGTTACCCTAATTTCAAATTATGATGGCTAATTCCTTCTCAGATAGTTAAATTCCAGCCACTTGAGTCCTGTTCTGTAAACACCAATCATGAATTTATTGAATAAAAGCCACTTAAAATCGCATATGACCTTACATAGTTGCATGATACTGTAGCATAATGTGTGGGAAAGATGCAGTAATTTCTGCATACCTTTATTCAAGGCAAATGCTATGACCAAATACTAAAATATTATTGCATAAATGTTTTATGTACATTACAAACATTGAACAATGATTTAGATGGGTTTTCCCTAAACTGTAAGATTACTTTTCAGATTCCTGTATGATAGGCACACAATCATGACAGTTATTAAATACAAGTGATGCATTAAAATGCAAGAAGTTGTATTGTTACTTAAAA
Source organism: Pampusana beccarii (assembly GCA_013399365.1). NCBI lineage: Eukaryota > Metazoa > Chordata > Aves > Columbiformes > Columbidae > Pampusana > Pampusana beccarii. The sequence goes on from VWYH01009492.1 coordinate 205,955, forward strand.
GTAAATTAAAGCAATAAATTTCATGTGTGAACAGATTAGCCCATTTTTTGTAAACAATAATAACTTGCTGTTTAACTTCTCTGAGCTGGATTGCTTCATATCTGACCTGATGAGCCATTTCGGCTATCTTCCTTACCCCCATATGCTTGACATTTTGTTCATTAGGACTGGTTTTCCTCATCGTCACGATACAAGATAAACTGTTGTATTAAGAATAAATGATGTTGTCGCCTCTCCATAATTGAATCTGGAAGATGTATCTGCTGTTCTTTAGAATGACATATTCGGGAAGCCAAATAATCAACCTCAAGGGAACAGCTTTCTGCGCCTGAGAGATTCAGGTCGCCTAACACTCCACCAGTGTTTTTTGCAGAAAATGTGAAGCTTTTGTCAAAACAAACCAGCTCAACAGATAAAAAATCATGTCATATAGAAATACATGATTTTGCTAAAAATGCTTTAAAAATAAGGTCTAAGGAACTAATTCTGAAAGAATGGAATATAGAATGGTCCATTAATCACCCTCTGTTGTCTTGCAAAGGCTATGTTCCAGCAGTAAACTTCAAATGCTTCTTTCTTTCACTTTGTTTTTTTTCTTTCAAGAGATAAGGACCATAAAGAGGTGACACTTAAAATCTTTGTTTACAAAAGAAACCCTTTTGCAGTTTTTTCTATATGGAAGGATCAAGGACATCCAGACAGGATTATCTCTATCCCAAATTCTCCAGCCTTGAGAAAGAATGCTGCTGCAGTGACAGTAACTGGTAAGAGACCTGTAACATAGTCTTATATTTAGAGAGATCGAAACCACTCTTTCTTAATTTCCGTGTCAATACATGCATACATGTAAAAACTCTAGTTTCAAAGTCATATGGTAGTTATTGAGGAATATGTAAGTTTTAGCTATTACATTCTGGATTTCTTTATACTTTCTTTGTAGTAAATTTAAAACTGCACAAGCCTTAACAATTTATAACTTTTCATGTTTCTTTAAGTGTGTTTCCTTTCAGAATTTCAGTTGCATCATTACCTGTTTAAACAGATGGAAGATGTCTAATTTGATACTAAAAAAATTTATGGTAATACAAAGCATGACAAAAAAATCTTCATAAAGTGTTTATGGACTAAAATATGAAAAAGATTACTCTGAGTTCATGTTACCACATTATCACAAATGGATATTTTCAGAAAGAGCTACTACCTTTTTGGTCTCTGACCTTGGAAAGACAATCAGAGTCAGAAATCCAGCATTTGTGACATAGATTTCCTACTTTACTGATATGCACATTCCTACCTTCTTTATTTGATATTTTGATGGATATTCAATTTCATTTTTTCTTTCCCTGTTTCTCTTTCTCATCACAATAAACTGGATAACATACAAAATAAGTACGTTGCTCAATCAAGACACTATAAAATCTTGCCTGTGAACTATATCAGTTAGATTTCATCTTCAGTTTCTTGCTCTTTGTTGCTCTTTTTCAGTACATTTCTCTCCTGGTAGTTTTCTTCCAACTTATTTTATCTCTTTGCCATAAAAATGTTGTCCTATTATGATTATTTTTCTAGTCCTTTTTCTTCTCTTTAAAAAGATCTTGGTTTTCCCCTTTTCAAATGCAGTATCATTCGATATATTCAGAAACTTCTTGGGAAAGAAATACTATTGGGATAAAAAAAATTTCCAACTAAAATGACTCCTACTTTGAGCTGAAAACAAAGGAATCCAGTCTTGCAAAACTGTACTCTTACTCCAACAGATAAAGCCTATTCAGAGTCAAGAGTGAGCATCTGTAATGCTGACAGGTCTTTGTGGTACATAATCTTATTTTTGCTAGCCTGAAAACTGTTTAATACATCTTACAGGTTGCCCCTTCCCAGGTTATTTCACAATAATATTTAACTGACGATCCAAGGAGTGCCGCCTTCTCAGCAAGGGCGCTGGCACCTGATCATAGTGTCTACATAGAACCTTTTCCACAAAGCTGCTTTTCATCTGTGTGGCTCTTAGCAAATATTGGTGGCGGGGTTGTTCCTTCTCATGAGCAGGACTTTGCAATTCTCTTTGTTTAACTTTATGAAATTCCTCTTGGCCTGCTTCTCCAGCTTGTCAAGGTCCTTTTGGACAGCAGCACGACTCTCTGGTGTATCAGCCACTCCTCACAGTTTTGTGTCAACGGCAAACTTGCTGACGTCCGCTCTGTCCCATCATCCAAGATCACTGAAGAAGATGTAAAACAAGCCTAGATCCAGTATTGGTCCCTAGGGTACACCACTAGTCCCTGGCCTTCAACTAGACTTCTTACTGCTGATCACTATGCCTTGGACCCAGCCATTCAGCCAGTTTTGAGTCCACCTCACTGTCTGCTCATCAAGCCCACACACCATCAGCTTCTCTATGAGGTTCTTATGTGAAACAGTGTCAGAGGCCTTACTGAAGTCCAGGGAGACCACGTCCACTGCTCCCCTTCTAGGTGAAGCCAGTCACTTGATCACAGAAGTCTATCAAGTTGATCGAGAATGACTTCCCCTTTGGTGAATCCTTGCTGAGTGCTCGTGATTATTTTCCTGTCCTTCACACGCCTTAAAGTGGTTTCTAGGATTAGCTGCTTCATCACCTCCACAGGCTTATAACAAGACTATTTTGAAGAAAAAAACCAATGCTGCTATTTTGAATGGTTACCAGTTAGAAGTCCCAGAATTTTGCCTCTGATTCCAACAGTGATATATTTCTTATTGGGAGGAAAATGCAAGGCAGCTAAATTCTCTGTATGTATTTTTTTATGTCAATGGTGTGTAGTTAGATGTAAATACTGCAGATGCATAGGGCTTCATTGATGACTCAATTTACATTAGTTTTTAAACTAGAAGAGGGTAGATTCAGACTGGCTATTCAGAAGACCTTTTTTATGATGAGGGTGGTGAAGCAATCAAACAAGTTGCCCACAGAGGCTATAGATGCCATATCCTTGGAAAAATTCAAGGCCAGGCTGGATGCAGCTCTGAGCAACCTGATCTAGTTGAAGGTGTCCCTGCTCATGGCAGGTGCTTTGGACTAGGTGACTTTTAAAGGTCTCTTCCAAATCAAACTATTCTCTGATTCTACAATTCTTAATAGCGCAATTAGAAAACCTTTTCCCCACAAGAAAATATAATTATTTTCATTTTCATATAAATAAAAGTAGGTTTTGAAATTAGTTACATATGGCCCACACATGTAAGTTAATCTTTTAAGTACAGTAATAGCATTTCTTATTTTACAAAACAATCTTAAAAAAATGTGCCAAAACAGTAGAAGATGAAATATTTAATAATGAACAACATGTAGAAAACATGATATATTTTAGTTGGAACAATGTCTAAAACCAGCTGGAATTTAATACATCTTGAGAAACCAGTTGATATGCATCTAAACGTTCCAAACATAGTCAGCGGCAAAGTATGTTAATTTCATCTTGTAAATTACATTTATTATGTCATATCTTTCTTTATATAACAATCACTTTAAAGGTATAAACAAGAAAAACACAACAAAGCAGGAATGTTTTGGCAACCAAGAAGCAAGTATCAGCTTTTTGTTTCAGAAACCAAGAACAGTATTAATTATTATAGAGAGGTTTATTAGAACAAATTAAAAATAAATAGCTATGTACAATTAAAGTAAATTATAAGTATGTAATGGGGAAAAATACCATAATTTATAAAAATAGTATTTAAAATACCATAAATATGAATCCCCTCAATAAAGTAAAATCCTATTTGTGGTTTGTCATCCCACCTAATACATTTAATCTTATCAGCCCATCCCTCTCTCCCAAAAGCAAATGTCGTATTGGTATATTTTGTAGCTGTGGTGCCTGCATGAATGTGCATATTTGGTACGCAGAGCATCAACATTTCCATACTGTTATCCAGACCTTTGTCAGTTTGGGGGATCAATGCACTCTTGATAGATCATACTAAGAATAATTTCCAGACCAGTATTTCATGCTCAGTGCTTTTACTGTCTTCATTTGACTTCATTCTGTGTCAAAACAAGTAACTTCCAAATTCTCATTCGAGGAAGTAAAAAACCTGGAGATGTTATCAGAGAAACATCAGGAACAGTGAGTCTTCTAACGTTTTTTTCAGTAATTTGGATATGACTTTGGTGAAACTTGTGCTATTAGAAGATATATGAACCTGAAAGAGAAAGGCAGTGATTCATGTGCCTTTTTGTCATTCCTTTCTTCTACTTCATTTGTTCTTGCTTGTTTGTTTGTCTGTAGGGGTTGGCACGTTTTCCATTCTTTACCACATTTTCTTTCTCTTTTCTCTTTATTTTGTCGCTAGCTGTGAACAGGTAAGAATTCACATTGACTTCACATTGACCTTACTCTGCCCAGTAGTGCTGGTATTATACAAATGGGCCCATAATGATGACAGACATCCAGTCTTTTACGTGGTGTTAACAAAATGCAGGTGGAGATGCTTTTGACTTCTTCCAGGGGGAAAACATCACACAATTCTTGTTTTACATTCACTGGGCTAAAAGGTTTTGTATCTGAGACCCCTAAAGTATCTGAGAGGTCCACATAGAGCACGACACCTTCGATCTCCAATTTATTTCAGATTGGTTTCAAGTTCCAAATAGCAATAGTATCAAAGAATTATAGAATCACTTAGGTTGGAAAAAATCCTTAAGATCATCAAGTCCAACCATGCACCTAACACTGCCAAGTCCACCACTAGACCATATCCCGAAGTGTCACGTCTACACATCTTTTAAATACCTCAAGGGATGGTGACCCTACTACCCTACCACTTCCTTGGGCACCCTTTTGGTGAAAGAATCTTTTCTTAATATCCTATCTAAACCTCCCCTGGTGCAACTTGAGGCTTTTTCCTCCCATCCTATCTCTTGTTACTTGGAAAAGAGACTGACACCCTCCATGCTATAACTTCTTTTCAGGTAGTTGTAGAGAGCAAACCAATCTCCCCTAAGACTCCTTTTTTCCAGGCTAAACAGCCCCAGTTCCCTCAGCTGCTCCTCATAAGACTTGTTCTCTAGGCACTTCTTCATCTTTGGTGCCCTTCTTTGAACTTGCTCCAGCACCTCAATGTCTTTCTTGTAGTGAGGGGCCCAAAACTGAACACAGTATTTGAGATGTAGCCCTGCTGGCCAGACTATTTCTGATACAAGCCAGGGTGTTATTGGTCTTCTTGGCCACCTGAGCACACTGCTGGCTCATGTTCAGCTGGCTGTTAACCAACACCCCCAGGTCTGTTTCTGACTGGCAGCTTTCCAGCCACTCTTCCTCAAGCCTGTTGTGTTTTACGGAGCTGTTGTGACCCAAGTGCAGGACCTGGCACTTTGCCTGGTTGAATCTCATACAATTGGCTTCATCGCATTGATCCAGCTGGTCCAGCTCCCTCTGTAGAGCCTTTCTAACCTCAAACAGACCAACACTCCCACCCAACTTGGTGTCATCTGCAAACTTACTGAGGGTGCACTCGATCCCCTCATCCTGATCATTGATAAAGATATTAAACATAACTGACCCTAGTACTGAGCCCTGGGGAACACCACTTGTGACCAGTCACCAACTAGGTTTGACTTGGTCCACCACAACTCTTTGGGACTGGCCATACAACCAGTTTTTTATTCAGCGAAGAGTAGGCCCATCCAAGCCATGAGCAGCCAGTTTCTCCATGAGAATGCTGTGGGAAACACTGTCAAAGGCTTTACTAAAGTCTATGTAGGCAACTCCACAGCCTTTCCTCATTGACTAAGCAGGTCACGTTGCCGTAGAAGGAGATCAGGTTGATCAAGCAGGACCTGCCTTTTGTGGACCCATGCTGACTGGGCCTGATTGCCTGGTTGTCCTGTACATGCCATGTGATGGCACTCAAGATGATCTGCTCCATAACCTTCCCCAGCACTGAGGTCAGACTGACAGGCCTGTAGTGTTCCCCAGATCCTCCTTCTGGCCCTTCTTGTAGAATCAGCCTTACAAACAATGACGCTTAAAGAGCTGCCAAATATAAATGTCAATATTAGGAGGAACTGGACAGATGTCACTGGCTCTGTTGACTATAATTAGTATTTATTTACCTGAAATTGGAGTCTACTGCTATTTCAGATGGACTAGACTTCTCTCTGTCATACAAGATGGGCCTCCTGCAGACCACCTGTCATATCTGCCACTCCCATGACCAGGTTGCCAGCTCTAAGACAAATTCAATGGGATTAGACACCTAATATGTGGGCAATTGATCTCACTCAGGATTACCATTAGCTCTTAATACATTGTAGACACAGCTTGCATGTCAAAAACCTCATTTAAAAGCTTTTAGGTGACAAATTCTGTTTTTAGATTCTGGATTATTAAGTCCTTGAAGCATCAGTATAGTATAGAGTAACTATGAGATTAACAGTAAGTATAATTTTCTGTTGACCTTTAGTAATAAAATTGCTACCCCTTTTGTAGCAGGGAATGACTCATTCCTCCCCTCATATATTCCCTACTGTCCACACAAAATAGGAAACTACTAGGGACAAACTCTCTATCCTTGTTAACAACCTGGACCTTTTCCATCCAGGCAGGGTGGAAAAGAGCGTATAGAGTCCTTATTTAGGTGTGCTTGGGTTCTGCAAAGAGTAGTTCCCCACATTACAGATTTTGAGAATGAAGTTACTTGGTAGGTCATTTCAGATGTAATAAACTCTCAAAAGCCTTTAAGTTGGCTGCATCCTTAGTTTTGATATTCATGAAGTAATTCTTTAAAATTTATTTTTCTATTTTTATTTAAACATTTTTGTAGTGTATACACCATTATAGCTTCCTAAAAGTTCACTTGTGTTTTAATAGTCCATACAAGTTCATGGCATCTCTGTAGCAGGATCATGCTGTGAAATCTTAATTCTTATACTATAATGAAAAACTAGTTTTGTGCACTTAAAAAAATCTAATTTAGTTTATTTATAAATGTTTTTTACCTTAATCACTGAAAGATCTCCAGGCAACTTAGTTGCAACCTTGGACTCCTTTTTTTTTTTTTTTTTTTTTTTTTTTTTTTTTTTTTTTTTTTTTTTTTTTTTTTTTCCCCCAGCAAGACCTCAGAACTGTTCAATCATTGTTATTTAAATATGGTTGCAATGTTCTTTCAAATGGGTAACTTTTATGGACTCTACTAGACAGAAACACAATATAGCACAATGGTACATGGGTGTATTCTTTATTATAGCCCATCCCTCAAAGTACAGAACTAGTATTGTGTTGTCTGAGAAATGCTTCAAGGTAATGTAAATCAAGCTGGATTGTAATTTAGAGGCTGGAAGTTTCAAAAGCTTGTTCACTACAAATACCAAACTGTTTAAAAATAATGTACTCCTAACATAGTTATTTTCCTCCAAACATCCATGAATTTTCTAGTTTTTTTTTTTTAATTATTTTTTTCTGTATTATTTAAAAGATTTAAGAAAACAAACAAACAAAACCAAACAAACAAACAAATGAAACCAAACAAACAAAAAACCAACCAACCAAAAACATGAAGGATAGATTTACCCAACTTCATTCCTAATCTCTGCATTTGCGAAAACGAGCAAATAAAAAAAAATCATGCATATCATTAGTGCATATATAATTTAAAGATCATCTATCTTCAAATTTTTCACAACATCGGGACTAACTAAGTGTGATACAAAGAATTCCATACGTGTGCAATGTATTGTTGGCTAGGATGCAGACTTGTAGCCAGCTGGCAATTCTGGAATACGTAGGATGTTATGATCAACAAGGACTACAGGTGTATTCTGAAAATGCACTGAACTAACTAATTGTCATTTTGCACCTGAAGCAGGGTTTCACTATCAGTGTGTGAGGTTTCCGAAGTTGTTCTCTTCAACTCTGTATTTCTCAGTTTGAATTTCATCCACTTGTTCTTCATTCAGGAAATCTCTTCATCCCAGCCCAAGGAAAGGTCAAGGAATGACGAACAGGTCTTTCTGTCAATCTCGTCTTTCTTTCTGACAGGAAATATTAAATGCAGTCCATAGTGCAGGCCAAGTCAACATACAGATCAAGTTCAACCTAACGTCTGTACTGAGTGAATAGTCAAGAGGAGAGAAAACTGTGGGAAAACAGAGATCAAAACAATCTGAAAGTATTAGTTGAATATAAGTTGGAACTCGTATGCATACCGTGATATACAACACAGACAAGGACTGAACCTGGATGTGAACTTTCTTTTGGAAAACAGCCTGTGTGAGCCATTAAGAAGGAGCCTTTGGGAAGGAGCCATTGTGAAGGAGCCATATTGTACTCTGTCTGGCAGGGCCATCATTGCAAGGCAAAGAGAAAATTACACTCTTTCCCCAGAGTCTGAACACAAATAGTGAACCTAAAAACAAAATAAATAAATTAATATTCTCCTTTGAACTTGACACATCTCTCAAATTAGCTAACAATCGCAATGTCAAATATTGCTGAGGGATCCACATGCATAAAAATGGATGAGTGTCCTCTGTGTATTGACAGTATGAATCACCTATCAGTGCCATTAAAGTTTTTTATCTGAATTCAGATCATGCTTAATCTCAAGTATTATCGTCAGCTGTAGGAAGATATTAACTCATAAGTTTGCTTATGAATAAGCAGTTTATTCAAATAAGTGGTACTTAGCTTTTTTTCAGAACCTTCTGTGATGTTTGAATTGTGTTATCTTCAAAATGTAAAGAGAATGGAATGAGACTTTTAGTGTCTTGAAACAGGGGCACAATTTCTATGTATACATCTCAATTCACTGCAAATAATATTTACTGGGTTTTCTTTATAATGTTATGGTTTTTATTATGTTCTTTTTTAAATACATTTTTTTTTATCATGTGGTTACTGCTCAGCATACCTCTAATGCACCAGTCAGATCTCAATGTTTATTAGAACCCAGTTTTTAGCTTTCTACCTGCTTTTTGTAAAATGGAGGATGCCTGCTGAACCATAAAACAAAACAATTACATTCCAATCCAATCAGCTTCTTGTTCATATAAGTTCCCTTCCATTCTTTCTGTGTTCTCAGATTGGATGAGAAAGATGAATAAAGGAGTTCAGATAAATAGCTAAATCTACTTTATTAATAACATTGGAAGATTTTGTCCTGTGAATCAAAAACAAAGCAAAAAAATCAGACATGATACTTCTCATCAACATTCCAACATATATTGTTTGTATAAACATCTCTTTGAACTGGCTAAATTATTTTTAGAGGTTTTAATTTTTTTTTGCAATTTATTCTAATTGGCCAGATCCCCATCATCCTGAAAATTGCCCTTGACTGCTATTATTTTCTTGGCAAGACAGGTGTTCTTGCTCAGTGTGCAGCAGAGCAAGAGATGTAACTCCAAGGAGGTTTTCAAGTGACTAATTCCAAAAGCAAAAGGCAAAGGAGACATTTAATCAAATGAAATGGTGACAAAACGAAGTTTTGTTTATAAGTTAGAGTGGAAATAGAATAGAATGCAAAGCACTCAGATGTACATTCTCCATGCACAAAGGAATATACGACTTTATGAGCAAATTATAGTCATTTGTATTCTCAGCAATCAATGGTGTTAATTGATATGAATTAACAAGAAATTAAAGTAGATGCTATGGAAATTCTTTTCATTTCACATCTTTCTTGTGCATGTCATGCATTTTGTAACCTGAAAAGATCTCCTTTCATATAGCAGTTCAGACTGTACAGAAGGTTCAGGGTCCTGCTTTGCAAGTGATTGTCTAATATTTGTCAAAATTCTGCTGGTGTGTGCTTTCTGGAAGTAGGCAGCACACAAAGAACTAAACCATTGTTCACATTCTGCATTTTTTTGAGTAAATGTATTTTTAATAAAGATTTGGGATTTAAAATTGTTGTTTGGAACATTGTCTCCTTTATGTTTATTGAACTCCACAAAGTCAAGACTAGCATTTTCTCAAGACACAATTCCTTGTCCCTTTCTGTCAGTATGACACTCCTCTCCTGAGCTGTTAGTTGCCAGTTGCACACTGCCTCCTTTTTCAGTCCTCCATTCTACTAGGAAAAAAAAAAAGAAGATTATCTGGTATAAACGAACTGAAAGGAAAAAAAAAAAAANAAAAAAAAAAAAAAAAAGAGGGACAGCATGGAAGGAAGGGAAGATACATTTCAAGGTAGCATGAAAAGGTATACAAGAAGCATGTATGAAATTATACCTTCAGAAGCACGAAGTTCTGATACAATCTTTGTTTCCATCAAGTTCTTGTGCTCTTTGGCCATTTAACACAGAACAATAGAGCCATGAAATACACAAAAGAGGAATAATATTTCTAATACTCTTTTCATAGGGGAAAAACATGTTCAAAAGCAAAGTACAAAAACTCAAGGTCACCTGTAGAAATTTTATTTCCTTATATGTTATCTTGCAGCCTAGTTTTTGGGACAAGTTCTGCAAGCCATATTGACAAAAACATGTTTCTGAATATCCTGGCCAGGGGCTGTTGTCATAAGCATTTCCAAATTACTGTATCTACAAAGCACTGAGTTAATTAGGCATGATATATTTTTGGCATGTGACTGCATAGAATGTAGCATAATGTCATGAAATCTACCAGCCTGAACTGCACTGTTTGCACAGGTGACAGTCTCTTGGGAATATTTTCAGCTCTGATTGCATACAATTCACCTTGAAAGTAAACTGCTAGCTCTCACTAATGCAACTTATTTTCTCATTTTGTCTCCTTTTTCTACAGGTCAGCTTTTTTTTTTTTTTTTAATCGCACTTTTCTGTACAACTTCATAAGAAAGAATCAAATAAGAATGTACTGGATAAACTCTCAGCACCTAGGTAAAAGCTAGAAAAGAATCTGAGATAGTTATAGTAGTATATTAAACAGTAGTGATTGGGAAATTTATTTTTATTTCATTGTATGCTAGCTTTAAAATACATACAGGTATGTACACGTACAGGTATGTGTACATACCTGTGTGTATGTATGTGTTTCATAAAGATTTATATATTTGTGTGCATGTAAATGTATTATTTTTCCTCCTTTTATGCACTTGTTAAAGTACTTAATGTGTAATGATTTTTTTAATGCAAGAAATGGCAACGTATACAATGATTAGATGAAAAAAAACTAATCTAGTTTGTTGCAGAGCATAGTCCTGCAGTGTTAACAACTGCTGTTTCAAGATGGTGATCTCAACAGTATCAACCCTGTAATTTGAAAACTAATTTTACGACTGATGAGCTACTTCAGGCTGTGACCCTGTGACCACTGTACAGAATCAATGATGTATTTAACTGCAGTACTAAATTTCAAACTACTTGTTCTGTAAAACTTTACCTAAAAGACATCATTTCTGAGACAGATATGTATATAGATATTCAACTCATAAAACGAACATTTTCTTCAAATTGATTGATTTATCTAAGTTGATACTAAACTTTATTAAATGATTTTTAAAAAAATTTATAATACTTGTTATTATTTACTAAACAGGTACACAATAATCCACATTTCTAATGAAAGATTTTATCAGAAAACATATTTTACAGGAACACATTCGAGTACATTCAGAAAAAAAAAAAAAAACCAAACCACAAAGGAAATTGTTTTGTAATCCCAATTTTAAATGGCAAATATTTCACAAAAGGAAGTAAAAATGCATCACTTGACAGTATTGATCCACAGTACCATAGGAAAGATGTACTGTTTATACTGCAGGAAACATCTAGTATTCTATATATCATATTGTAACGTAGAACATGAAACATTATTTTTTCAAGCTGAGACAAATGTTGAAGTAGTGACATTTTCCTAAAGAATGGTTATTTTGTTTTCCTACCAACTAAATTGCATAATTTCATTCTTCTAAACTACAGTTGTAGCAAGACTTGAAAAGTATTGAGGTGAATCATATCTTATTTCATACTATGAATCACACTAAACAATGAGGCTCATAATGTCACTGGATGTTTTTACTATTACTGTCATGATTACTATTTATAACAGGAATAGGGAGTAGCAGTAGTGTAAGTACACATTTTTGTGCTGTTCTAACCATACATGGCAAAATGATGGCCCTCGAAAGAACAGAATAAGGGAGAAATAGATGCAGTGGATCAACAATGTTTACAGAAGTAAACAATTTGATAGCACTGTTTAGCATGTAATAATCCAGGTTAGTAATAGTCTTATTAGGTCCACTTTCTATTTGTTGCCAAGGCTTTCATGTGCCTCTTAACAACCTTTTTGTTATACATTATAATTAACCGTCTCAGCGGACATGTACAGACATTTCAGTGAACAACAGATGAAAATAAAAAAGATATTTGGAAATCTAATGACAGTGCAATAAAGGCTGGCTTCATTGACGCAGCAAAGGCAAGCATTAACGTCTTGATTCTATATGACAAATGGTAGATTCCCCTAATGGAAATGGGTTGTTTGCTCCCAATATACTGGAGAGCAGAAGGACAAAAGAAGGCTATAGGAAGAGCGATATTATCTAAGTACTACTGTGAAAAATAAAACAATTTTTAAAACATATAGATACTGCGAGAGCGTCAGGGTCAAAGAAGGACAAGTACCATAGACACAAAAAGTACTTGATTATTTTAGCTGTATGAAAACAGAAAACTCTATGTTACAGTTGTTATGAATGTAGAACATGTTATGAATGTAGAATGTGTAGACTCAGATGGATGTGCAAGTCCAGAATAGTGGTCAAGTAATATATTTTGCACAGTACCCAGACTTCTGTGAATAGAGGTGAGTTGCAGTTCTTTGCAGTTATTAGAACTGCAGTGGGAATTAGCGCCTGCTACTATACCTGAAGCATCCAAAAACTATATTAAATCACGCTGGACAACAAGAGTTGCTCAATTAGAAATACTCACTGCTTTTGAAAATCTAAAAAATTTACTTGGTAAAGATCATCAAGACACAGTACACTTTGTCAAGCTTATAATCTAAGTGAAACTTTGCACTGGTCTTTTTCTAAAGGCCACTTTATCCTCCTTGAATCCATTAAGCTAAGTTTTGGTTTGGTTTGTTTTTTTTTTACTAACATATGAAACTTGAACGCATTACTAGAGGTGATATGTAACTGCTAAAGGACTCTGAAATTTAAAAAAAAAAAAAAAAGTCTGTTGTAAATAAAAAGCTTTTGTCAGGGAGGGAGATGAAATAAAATGACACATTTGGTGAAAATATACACTTGAGTCAAGATGAACCGTCAAGATTCAACAAGAACTATTCTAAAAATTATACTGATTCAATAAACATGTATGGCACTCATTATTTCTTTTTTAAAACAAAGGTTACAGATTTGACAATGTACAGAATACATAGGTTTAAAAACCCTTTAAAAGGGTGTTTTTTTTCAGGCAATACCTCTAGGCACATTGTCATTATGAATCAGAAGACACTGAAGTATGAGACGCTTCTATTTTTACCTGTGGGTACCTAAAGGATTTTTACAGTGTATTTTGAAAAAGAAAAAAAAAGAACCAATTGAGGCTTAAGGAGGCTGAAGAGGAAGAAGGAGTGGATAATAACCACTCCAGTGCAGTGATTCTAAATGCCAGCCAAATGGATGTCTGTTCGTATGAGTAGACCAGGGAAGAAGGAAATGAGTACAGGTGGGAAGAACAAAAAAGCTCAGGTTTTTGAATGCTGAGTCTTGACAATTAAATGGACAACCCAGATAATGTGTCAGGAAATAGTAGAAGAAAATGAAATCAAGGTTGAGAAAATAGACTTGTGAGTTGTCATCATGGTAGAAGTCATATAGCTTGAGATGGTGATAAGGCAGAGAGAAAAAAAATGAAGCTTTGAAACACAAAATCTCAATAAAAGACAAACAAGGTGAAAAAAACCCAGATAAAGGATATTTTGAAGGAGAAGCCAGAAAGGGAAGGTGAAAATCCACAGAAGTATGGGGTAACAGAAGCCAATTAGTCTTCAGTGCTTTGCTAACACTGCTTAGTTGGCTAGCATGTACCATCTCAGTACAATCTGTTTTTAACAGCCCAGAAATCACAGGTTTATCAAATTAATGAGTATTAATAAATCTGGACAAGAAGAACTATTGTCAGTGAAAGTTTATCTGGCAAGCAAGGAACGGCTGCTATTTCTGACTAGTGATAATATGTTTTAAAAATCTTGTTTTTCTCGGGATTTATTTTTTTATTTTGGATATATACCTATATGGTCATTGCTATCTCCACTTTCTGCTGCCATGAGCTGCCTCCTGCTACATGGATTCACTTTTGACTTGTGCTCTTCTAGATATTAAGTGGTTCTTTCTACTTTATATGTATCCCACTGTTTGAAATCGAATTGAGAGCACAGAGACTAACTAGGCTTGGCTACCAAAGGACATTTAGTCACAAATATATTTCATGTGTGCATGACCTCTCTGCATCACATGAGTCATGGGGGCGGGGACAGAATACCTTCTTTTGACTAGCTGAAGTTCCTACAGTGCCTGGTGATTGGATGTCGCTGTCACCATGGAAACCACTTTGCTATTAACAGTTTAGTTGTAGGGGAGTCATTTAAGCATTTAACGGGGCCTACCTCTCTGCCAAACTACCATCATGGCCTGTCTTGCGGTGCACTTCTGCCAACATCAGGGCTGTTCTGGTGCTGTTTTTATCATTTGACTTAATATCTCTCTTTCCAGATTTTTTATAGCTGGTCCACTTAAAATACACACTGTCTACGATAGGCACTGTATCCCTGAATAGCAAAATGGAGACCCTCCAGCCTGCTTTGATACCTGAGGTACGAGTATAACATTAAAAACTCAGTAATAGTGTAGTGACCATAGAACTTATAGAACTCACAGAATGTTCTGAGTTGGAAGGGACCCACAAGGATCATGGAGTCCAACTGCTGTCCCTGCACATGACAACCCACAGTTCACACCATGTGTCTGATGGCATTGTCCAGTCTCTTCTTGAACACTGCTAGATGTGGACCCATGGCTACCTCTCTGGGGAGCGTGTTCCAACGCTCCCCCACCCTCTGGGTGAAGAACCTTTTCCTAATGTCCAGCCTGAATCTCCCCTGGCACATCTTCCCGCCTTTCCCCTGGGTTTTGTCATTGGTCACTAAAGAGAAGAGTTCAGTGCCTACCCTTCCTCTTCCCCTTGTGAGGCAGCTGTGGACCACGATGAGGTTTCCTCTCAGTCTCCTCCAGGCTGAACAAACCAAGTGACTTTGGCTGCTCTTCATATGGCTTCCTCTCCAAACCCTTCACCAACTTTGTAGCCCTCCTCTGGACACTCTTTAGCAGCTTTATATCCTTTTTATGCTGTGGCACCGAGAACTGCACACAGTGCTCCAGGTGAGGCTGCACCAGTGCAGAGTAGAGCGGAACAATCACCTCCCTGACTGGCTGGCAATGCTGTGGCTGCTTATGAAAAACATGGACCAACCTGACCATTCCCAGGTCCCATGCTGCAGACATTCCCATGTTATTCATCTACAAGGAGAATTCTGTTCCACTCTGGAGCTCACGGAGTTATCTGTTCTTTTGCAGTGTAATTCAGTGTATTCTGCTTGGTCACAGGGTGTTGTCTTTATCCTTATGCCATTGTTGGACTGAGCAAAACATAAGGTCAAACATCTTTGAAAAATTACACAGGGAGATGTGTGGGTTCTTACTGTTAAAATTAGAATATTAGAGTACTCCTGTTAAATTTTATTCTAGATTTATACCAAGGATGCTGATTTATCACTAGTCACTGACCTTAGTTTAAACTGCATCAAACAAAACTTGTATTTAAAGATTATTTCTTGTGCCTTGGACACTTCCAAATCTGACAAGAATTAGAGGAGCCTGCACCCACAAGTGCTGACAGAGCTGCAGCAAGCAAGGAAGTAAATCTCAGTTGAAAACTCCGCCACAGAGATGGAACGTTTATACTGCAAATAACCATAGCTCATCACAGTCATCTGTTTTCTGGTTCTGTAGCCATTTATCTGCAAACAAAACTTTGACATTCACTAAAAGACAGTAAAGAAAATGAGGCAGGTAGGAAATATAAAGGAAGACCCTACAGGGCAGTGTAAAGAAAAGTACAGTAGTTGAAAAAGATAGCTCTTGATATGACTCTCCTCTCCTAAAGGCCAAAATTACTCTTCAGTTCCTGGAATCGCCTTGAGGGGTTCAGATTTACATCCTGCTACTGAGGAGTTATTAAAAGCTGACTTATCAGTGTCTGTTGTTTGTCCTTTAGTTCACTTAGGTATAGTTCTGATAAAAGTGAAAAACAGAATCCCATAAAAGATTAGAGGTGTGCCACCTTTAAATATCCAAGTTAGATCTGTAGAATCCCAGGCTTCTAGTACAGTTAAAAAGATACTTCCTCACTTGGTGATTCAGTTCCTTTTAAAAATCATCCCTTTGTGGTTCCTTTTTCATATCAACTGCAAAGAGGCTTGGGTATCTCCATTCCTCACTTAGATATTTCTGTTAAATGGGTTAGAACTGGACTGGAAGGGTCTGATTTTTGGATGTAATACGTTCATTTTGTTTGTTTTTAAACTCAATTTATATTTTAAAGGAAAGTTTAGAGATGGGAAGATGTTTTTGCATATGTGTATGTTCCTCCTGTTAAAGGTTGGTAATGGGAGTCCTTTTTTGTCTTCTCTCCTTGGAGTTTTTGAGCTATGATTTTAAGATACCTTAGCAGGCCCTTTATTATTTTATTATATTTCTATTTAAATCAGCATGAGAACTTAGACTACCAGTGAGTGTTTGAAAAACTCTCCACATAAATTCACACCTAAATTTAAAGCTCTATAAGAAATGCATTATTAAGAGAGCTTAGTGAAAAAAGCTTCTAAAAATTACTGCTGAGGAGGCTTGTAAAGATCATATCGAGCAGTAGGTCAAAAAGCCCAACCCATTGACAACTGCTAGAGTCAGGGAATTCACTTATCCTGGCAGGTGGCTACTTCTCTTCACTCACCCCTTTTGACATTGTTCTCTGATGTCATTTGGACATATTCAATAAGGCGATATAAGGGATAGACTTCTCCTGTGCTTACCTGTATGTAGTGGAGGTATGGAGACTTGTTACTGTTTAATAGGCTACTTTATTTGCACTTAGTGAAAAAGCTTGGCATCATACAGGGTGTTTCAAAAAGATGGACCCAATGTCAAAGATACAGTAATTTCAAATTGAGTCCATTGTTTTGAAACACTCTGTATAAAGTGAAATGCAGGATGAGAGGGGACTTGTACTGACTAGGTAAATTCTGTTTGGAATACTTCCTTTCTAACCTGCATAGCCCTATTGAAAGAGGTAGTATATCAGTGAAGCCTTGTCCAGGATCCTGCTTTTGCATGGTCTGGCATTTTTGAGGGCAGAGCTGGAACCCACGCATGTTACATTTTTTAGAGTTTGTATAGATAACATATAGTTAAAACTAGCACACCTGTGGTCTGTACATGTAAGAAATTCTTCTAAGACAGAATAGAATCAAAGCAGCTTCTTGCTTAGTCACAGTAATGAAAGCAAAGTACTGCAAGATGAAAACACAGCCATTAACTTGTCAATGACTTGACTGATGAGCCATTGCAAATATCTGATATCCAGCTGAGAATGCAGGTGAGTATCCACACGAAGAATCAGTTGTCTAATGGTCAGTAGCACATGTTGAGGAACTGACAAAATGTGTCAATTGTATGTTTTTCAGGAATAAAGAAAGAAATCTAAACTAAGCAGACATCTGACTTTTTAATACAGGCAGGGTAAAACAGAGCAAATATATTCATGTAAACATAACCAATATAAAACTTTGAAGGAAGTCATAATCCAAAGTTAAGATAGATACAAAGTGCATTCATGTCTTTCCTTTGAATTTAGGAGAGATGGTGAGAATGATTGTATAACATGCTCAGGAACTGTGTCCTATAACAGTTATGTAATTTGATATCTTGTCATCATCAGCCTGAATGTGCTTTCAATAATTTGGTGGGTGGACTGGTCGGCGGATGAGGAACTGGCTGCATGGTCACGCCCAGAGAGTAAGAGTCAATGGCATGATGTCTGGGTGGACACCATTAATAACTGGGGTCCCTCAGTGGTCCGTACTGTGGCCAGTACTGTTTGATATCTTCATCAGTTACATAGACATTGGGATTGAATGCGCCCTCAGCAAGCTTGCAGATGACACCAAGCTGAGTGGGATGCCATCCAGAGGGACCTGGACAAGCTTGAGAAATGGGTCGATGTGAATGTCATGAGGTTCAACAAGGCCAAGTGCAAGGTCCTGCACCTGGGTTGCGTCAACCCCTGGTATCAATACAGATGGAGGGATGAAGGGATTGAGAGCAGCCCTGCAGAGGAGCACTTGGGAGTACTGGTGGATGACAGATTGGACATGAGCCAGCGGTGTGCACTTACAGCCCTGAAGGCCAATTGTATCTTGGACTGCATCAAAAGGAGCGCGGTCAGCAGGTCAAGGGAAGTGATTCTGCCCCTCTACTTTGTTCTGATGAAACCCCACCTGGAGTCCTGTTTCTAGCTCTGGAGCCCTCAGTAGAGGAAAGACACAGACATGTTGGAGAGGGTCCAAAGGAGAGCCATCAAGATGATCAGAGGTATGGAACGCCTCTGCTATGAGGACAGGCTGAGAGAGTTGGGGTTGTTCAACCTGGAGAGGAGAAGGCTCCAGGAAGGCCTTATTGCAGCCTTTCCCTGCTAAAAAAGAACCTATAAGAAAGACAGTTTAACAGGGCCTGTTATGACAGGACAAGGGGTAATGGTTTTAAACTAAAAGAGCAGATTCAGGCTAGACATGAGGAAGAAATTTTTTATGATCAAGGTGGTAAAATACTTGAACAGGTTTCCCAGAGAGGTGGTAGATGCACCATCCCTGGAATCATTCAAGGCCAGGCTGGACAGGGCTCTGAGCAACCTTGTCTAGTTGAAGATGTCCCTGCTCACTGCAGGAGGTTTGTACTAGATGACCTTTGAAGGTCCCTGCCAACCCGAACTATTCTATGATTCTATTCACATATGTTTTGTGACATGCATAATCAACAACATGAGATCCAGAAGGTGCATGTGCCGTTCTCACGTTGTTTTAAAGTTTTATTATCAGCCCAACCATATTCAACAATTACAGTGTTAATTGAGCTCAAAGTGAACAAACTCATCTACTCTTTCATTAAAGAATTACCTTTTCCAATTAAAGTTTATCTTTCTTTAGTCCATTTACATAGACATCATACTAAAGCAAATAGAAGAATAATTTGTCACTGTTACAGCTTTCTGAAACATAATCACAATGATCTTACCCAGGGTCAGCATTACTGAAATAAGACTCTTATAACAAAATTGATTAGACAGATATAAGGAAAAAAGTTCAGAATTATTTGTATAATGAGATACTCAACAGTCAAGTTACAAAACAATTTGTAGTCACTAAAATGTTGATCTTTCAATAGTCGTAGTCTATGACACTGAAGTGCGTTTATATGTAAAGTGACTTCTATTGCAGAGTATACATACCTCTGTATGCTTTTGTAAAACACACTACGACCTGAGGTCTTCTGCATTTATGCTACCGATAATTAAAAAGTAAATATGGATGAAACATTTTTTACTTATAATTTCCATAAAAGCTTCACCTTACCCAATTAAAGAAGAAATGACAGTGATGCTAACCATAGAGGTCTGACTAATAAGCCACAAAATGCAAACTTCAAGACACAATTACTAGTGTAAAAGTGTTACATAAAAACTTGCAAGGCTCTAAGCAAAACTAAATAAAGGTTTACTCATTGAGAGGTACTTTGTCTTATTTATTCATCTTTGACACATATGGGAGTATGAGATTTAATAGACAGTGATGTATTTTGGAGAATCCAGGTGGGAACGGTGATTCTGAGCACTTACTCTAGAAATGTTCTATTATGCAACCGTTATCCATCTATCTTTATATTGCCCTACCACAATAGTATTTGAATGCCACAGAATACTCACCTGTATCATGCCCTTCTGAAGTGTCAGTAGCCTCATTTTAAAGGTAGGAAAGAAGAGATAGTATTTTTTTTTTCCCATAAGTTACTTCGGTAAAATAAGGCAGCTACATTGAATTTGTCTCTCCTAAGGCTTCAGTTTGTTACTTAACCAGTCATTCATCCTTCCTCATGCAATTATTTATAATTAAATATAAGTCAAAGCATAAATGAGATAACTGAGAGGCTGGAGTTTTCAGTTTGTAGAAAGGCTGAATAAAGTACTCTTGCAGCAGGTTCAACAGCTATGACTGTGGATCTGCTAGAGATCTGAGAAAAGTGGCTCTAAATTTTATTAATGCAGGTTCCAGTCAACTCCCTTCTTTCATTCCTCAATGTCTAACTTAGAAATAGCAATCAAAATGGAATCAGAAGAGCTGGACTTTGGAAAAAGATTCCCTGTTCCTTTTTCCTTCTGGAGAATTTTTAAAATTCTTTCTTGTTCTGAAAAAGATCTTTATTTTTGCTAACACTTTCATATTTCCTTCAGCTTCCCTCTGTGTTACCATTTTTCATCCAGGTGTTCTGCATTTCAATGCAAAGAAAACTTTTTATTGCTCAACCCTGAAATTTCAGCTTTTCTGTCACCATCTTTGAAAGTTTCAATAAAATCTGGGCATTCAAAAAGGTCTAGCAATTTCACAGGGTGGCAACTCTTCCAGTTCCAGATCATGACCTTAAAATTCACCTTTCGTTTGATGACCTTATTTCTCTCAGTTGAGTGTTTAAATCTGTCACAGTAAGGAACAGATGCACAGAATTGTCTCACAATTGCATTGGGAACCTATAGGAAAGATCAGAAACATTGGAACAGGCTGCCCAAGGAAGTGGTTGAGTCACCATCCCTGGAAGTGTTTAAAAGATGCGTAAATGAGGCTTTGAGGGACATGGTTTAGTGGTGGACATGGCAATGTTAGGTTAATGGTTAGACTCAATGATATTAGAGGTCTTTTCCAACCAAAACGATCCTATGATTCTATTAATGCTTCAAAGTAAATAGGTTATTTTACTGACAGTGTATCAAAATAACTAGAAAGGGGTATGACAGTGGGAAAACCTGTATTGCTTAGGTGTTTATAAGCTTCTGTCCTCACTGTTTCCTCACAATAGTCTGGTGAGGCAAATAAGCACTACTCTCCCCATTGCACAATTACAGAAAAAAACACTAAAAGTAGGATTATTGTAATCTTATACATCTAAAAGTTAGGTGTTTAAATCTGAACTATTACCCTAGACTTCCTATATCAGTACAAGGGACAAGTAAAAAATATTGTGTGCGCAAATTCACAGAAAGAAAAATCCACCAATGCAGTCAAAGTTCAGTTACTTAGGCCCACATTCACTTAACAAACTTTAAAAACTTAGCTGAGACTCCTTGAAGCTTGATGTTTCTCCTCCATTTTTCTCTTATAATATTCTGTGTATCACTGATGTTTTTCACTGAATAGTTGTGTTACTGTAAGGTCAACAGAGAGAAAAAAAGTCTTCAGGTGTTAGTCAGAGCAGCTATATTCTTAAGTCGTTTTCTAGATGAGCATCTTTCTTTTTCCACTGACTACAGAAAAAAGAGTAAAGGAAACTACAGTCTCAGCTTATAGTGAGACACATGTCCTTTATCATAGGTGTCTAGAAGTTAGATGCTTAGGTCTGAGATAATCAATTCCGAGCCCTTCTCTAACCACTGTAGAAAGAGTATACTTTTTCTAAGGCAATTAATCTTATACTAAAAAAGGACATCTAAAATAGATTTGACAAAGTAACCTCTTAAGGTGCCTTTTTCTTGTCACAGAATATGAAGTGAACCTATGGTGACTACCCAGATTTAAAACTATAGGCATAGAAAATTACATGAATTGAATCGCCCTTCTGTTAAGTGGCTAAAACTGTGTAGGAAAAATTGCTATTGTTGCACCTGGGTGGAATGGAGTTAACTTTCCTCACAGCAGCCTATATAGTCCTGTGTTTCGTATTTGTAACTCAAATGGTGTTGATAACACACCAATGTTTTGGCTACTGCTGAGCAGTGCTAACATTGCATCAAGCTGATATAGACTGACTGAAGACACATTCCTTAACATATGATATCATACTCAGCAATACAAGCTAAGAGAAAGGCCAGGAGAGGGCAGAGGGGGAGGGCATTAGTTTCTAAGGTGTTTGTCTTCTGAAGCAGCTGCTATGCGTACTGAGGCCCTGTTTCCCAGGAAGTGGCTGGACATGGCCTGCTGATGGGAAGTAGAGAATATAGTAGTAGAATAGTAGTGGAATATAGGAGTGGAAATATATATATAAGTATAGCAGTAGAGGATAGAAGTAGAGTGATAGGACAAGAGGAAATGGCCTCAAGTTGCATCAGGGGAGTTTTAGATTGGATATGAGGAAAAAATTCTTCGCAGAAAGGGTTGTCAGGCGTTAGAACAGGCTCCCAGGGAAGTGGTGGAGTCACTGTCCCTGGAGGAATTTAAAAGGTGTTTAGACAAGGTTCTTAGGGACATGGTTTAGTGCTAGAGTTAGGTTAGGTTATGGTTGGACTCTGACCCTGAGGGTCTCTTCCAACCTAATTGATTCTATGATTTTTTTTTTTTCCCCTTTACTTCCACAGATGGTCTTTCGTTTTCTTTATTAAATTGTCTTTATCTTGACTCATGAGGTTTTTTGTCTTATTTTCTCCCCCTGTCCTGCTAACAAAAAGGAGTGATGGAGCAGCTCGGTGGGCATCTGATGGCCAGCCAAGGTCAACCCACCACAATTGCCATACAAAATTTGTGCCCAGTTTCCTCTAAAATCAATTAAAATTTCTTCACTGTCTTCAGTAATTTTCAAGTCTGGCCTCAAAGTATTTAAAATATTATTTTTTGCACTGCTTGTTCCCTACTGACTGCAGACACAATTGTATTTGCATGTATATGCACAGGACCCTTGTGTTTTATTTAACAGTAAACACACTTGAAGCAGTTAAGCTGGTCCATATAATTAAAATGAAGGAATGTTATTGTTTGTAATGTGGTATTTGTCATTATTTTTTATTGCCATTGTAAACCAGATATAAATTAAAGTCACAAATTACTGAAACATTTATTATCAGCATTGCTAGAGAAAGGGGAAAAGTGGCATATTCGCTATTTATGTGGTAAGTGACTGAAAAGATATAGTAAAACCAGTATTGTTAAGGATACAGCTGGGAACAGGTGAAGCATCTTTTTCTTAGAAATTCGAATATAAAATATGGAAATTTATTTTCCAATAAAATTTTCAATCAGTCCAGCTTATTCTTAGATATCTCAGAATCAGAAGGCTGAACTACAGAAATGTAAACTATTGCATTAAAAGAATGAACTAAAGTGTGGTATGTTTTCATCACAAGCTTGAATTAAAAACAGTGAAAATATTTTTTAGATGTGAAAATAATAGGGGTTTTTTTCTCCTTTTTATTAACTTTTAATTTTGCATTGTTCTGTACTTCATGTTTTAGCTTGGAGCATTAGTAAAATGAAAACACTGTCAGGAGATATTGAAAAGTACAGAAGGATATTTCTGGTCTTCTTATACAGAGAAAAGCACTTTGGATGATTTGAATGTTTCAGATAAGCAGCCATATTTTTGGGTACTCATTAGAGCTTGGTGAATAATTTATAACAAATAATTTAGTTGACGAATTTTAACTCTCTTCTGCTCACAAATTGTCCATGAACAGATTGTGATTTTCCTAAATTAGCTCATTATTCACAATCATTCAGTGAATAATTCCTGTGAATAATTCTTCCTCTGTAGCTAGTTTGTGGCCAGTTGCTGTAAACAGTTAACTTTCAAGCTGTTTTGGTCTGACATATAAATCCTGTAGAATATTTCTGTTTAAATACAATGTTTGAAATCAGGAATAATAATAAGGACAATAATAAAATCCTATCTAATACATACGCTTTCCACTACAAGTTTCAGTTCTGTGTCCATCACTGTAATATTTAGGAGATAGCCTGCAAAATCAAGTTAACTATCTCATACACCCAAAGTGAGACAAATCCTCATGTATTCAAAAAGTCTTGAGAAGTTTCTAAAAAGGTTGCTAATTCCTTGGCTTCCTTTGATTCAGTGTTCACCCATTCACTGTGAGTGAGCTACATCAGCCAGAATCATCATGAAATGTGGAAGCAAATAGAGTATGCATACACTAGAAGTAAAAATCCTTTAAATGTTTAAGGATATTTATTGAGTAATTTTCCAAGCTTTTTTCAACTGTTTTTTATTAAAAAAAAAAAAAAAAAGGAAAGCTCAGGATATAAATCCCATCTTTCGGGACTAAAAGAGGAAAGACATATGTATGTTTCTGAGTAATATGCCCTTATATTTTCTGCAGATTATCAAATTCTTAAAACTGTAAAAATGTTTACTTTAGGCATTTAGCTTTATGACTACATGGCTGGCCTTATGGTAATATTTCCTTAACAGGCCTTCATTACATTATTCCATTAAATCCTGGTTTAGTTTGGATGCTTTGTTAAAATGTTCTCAAATATGAGTATTTTCTTTATGAGGAGAAATGATGACTTTTTAAGATATGTTTTTAACTAAATCAGCAATTTTATTTATTTGCAATGAATGTACAAGGTGAATTCTCTAAAGATAGGCATAATCAAGGAAGAGGAAACAGTTCCACAGCAGGAGATCTCTTTAAGTGAATAATCAACCCGAATCAGTCTTCCTTAGCATCTTTCAGGAGCACTGACACTTTTAAAGCCTCCTTGCTGCTTTCTGTATCAGCTTTTTTCTCCCACACATCAAGAAAAATTATCTTTCTTCAGATACTAAGAACCTTAATTTGCTATATGTTTGCCTTGGAAAAAATGACAGCGGTTAAGAGGCTCACGTTAGAATCAAGTTTATGTGTTATGGATCTCAAATTGGTTTAGATATTGCATTATATGGGAAAGTTTAATCAATGAAAACCCCTTAAATAAAAGTTAGATGTAAGGCAGTGACTACGTACTGTAACAGATTCCACAGCACTGTTTAGATTTTTCCAAGGCTTGATTGCTGAAATTAAATGGACTTTTATCTGAATAACAGTTGCAATACCACATCTCCAGTTCTAAGTGACATTTTTGCATGTGATAGGCTCTCCATCCATTTCTATATTTAATCAGAAACATATAAGCATGCCACATTGTCACTATAAAAAAGATACATTTTAATTTGTACACACATACTTTTCACATCCAAAAGTCCATGTTGTGCATTTGCTCGTGCTCAGTAACTAACAACTACAGAAAACTCAGACAATGCTGGAACATTCACTATCACTTCTTATTACCTTGAAGTACTTGCTTTGTTTTCCGTGCAGAATGTCTGTTCTATACCTGTATATTAATAGTTTTTAGTACCTAATATTACTTCTAGTAGTGGGGATGTTTTAGGACGGATTATCACTGAGAAACTTCCAATGAGTTATTACGAAAAAGTTTAACGAAGTCTTTTATCAAAAAAAAAAGAGCTTTTTTTCGGAAAAGCATCAACAATCCCAGAAAATGTGAATTACATAAATAAATCAGTCTTTCACAGGGACCGTAAAGCATTACCAATAGGATGAATTTTTCAGAACCTATTTTAAACAAACATTCCTGAAATCAATTATCTGAATTTTACATTTCATTTTTAATATTTGTTATTATTATTATATTTTAGTTTTCTTACCTGTATTTCTATAAGAAGTGTCCCCTAGGTTCCTAAGCTCAGAAATATCTAAAACCATTTTTGTGAGAGTTCTGCTGTGGGATGCGGTATTATAATGATGTGAATCATGTAGTCACAGTTTTCTGTATAGATTATATCCAAAACAGTGTTCTCCAAAGAGCAGAAATTACACCTACTCGTGAATAAGATGAGGGTCCTAATTCTTCACTGGCACAGCCTGAAAGAGAAAAAAAAAAAAAAGGAAAAAAAAATAGAAAGAAGAAAAATAAAAGAAGAAAAAAGAGACAAGCCAAACCAAAAGGGTTTTGAAGAGAGCAAGATATATATATCCACTCAGAAATATGAGCCTATGGAGTCTGCTTACTTTATAGAACTATTTCCTTAGACTGAGTAAAGGCATATATTTTTAAAACATGCATTGAACAGATGACAGGAAGTCAACGAGTTTTTAAGTAGTATACTTAAATAAGAATCTACACTCCCTGAAGTCAACAAATATTTCAAACAATGAATGAGTGCATATTCCCCTCTCGTCTCATTGCAAAAGGGGGAAAAAAAACCAAATAAGAACATGAAGAAAAATGAGTTGTCAGGTTAGTTCTCAGGGCATGGAAATCAATTATTTGTTTTGTGCCTTCCCCTTGAATCTTTTAGCAGAAGCGCTTGCTTTCTCCTCATGAATCGAAGTTAATTGGTATTATTGAAACATCCACAGAAAGGCTGTAATTTAAAAAATGTATAATACCTGACAATGAGTTTATTTAGCGGAGCTTTCGAATGCCAAGGACATTTGAGACAGTTTGCTCATTTTAGACTGTAGAATTGCAAGACAAGAAAGGCTAGGAATAGATAGATATATATGTATGCATTTTGTATAGCACAATAGACCTATTTTAATTCCCTTTCCCCCTTAAATTTCTATGTGTCATAGTATTCAGCATAGCTGTCCTCAGAAAGTCCCATGCTATACAGAAGAGCTAAAGTCTGCAGCGGCCACTGAATCTTCAACTTTCAAGTCTTTGGCCTAGTATCAGATTTATTATTAGATAGTAACTTGCTCTAAAAGCAGCGTATATTAGATACTGAGTTCTACCCTCAATTATGTATATTTTGTCATTTGTTTATAGCAACAGGGCTATTTTTTTACCAAAACAGATATTGGCCCTTCCTCAAAACTCTCAATCTATGACTAACCAAAGGGACTTATTTTTCTCAGGTGAACACCTACTCAGTGAGCTAATGTAGCAGAATATTGTTAGCCAGCTTGTAGTTTTATGGAGGTTCAGAAGACACCATAGGGTGTGCATGTTACCACTTGGCAAGTCCCTCATATCTCATCAAATACAGGACTGAATACTTGGAATGCTTGATTACATTCAGACTGTTGTGAGCAGAGGCACGTTTGGTCAACATCATAGTGTATGTGGCATTGTAATAGTTATCTGCTATGTAGTTAGGAGAATTTTTTTTATAATGGTGCTATCCCAATGCAGCTCTAATTCATGTGCAGCATATTGGGTCAAGACAAAAATGACTATATTTGTTGTGAACAGTATCAGTACTTAACATTCTTCTCATTTACTGTAGCCAGGGCATAGTATTCTGCAACAGAGGTGAAACAACTGATAAATTGCTTTAGCTGATACAGCAGAGTAGGTGGTCTGAATTCAACTTTCGTTCACGGAAGTAAATTGCTTGAATATAGCCTGAATTGCACAAGCCTGAAGTTTTCAGAAAATTACAGAAATGCAGTTGGGCTGACTTCAAGTACATTTATTTTTTTTTTTTCTGCACTGATGGAACTATCTGTTTTCTGGAGACCTGAATTTTTCCCACAATTTGAACACTGATCAGAAGAAAGTTGCACAAGAGCTTCTTAAAAATGTAACTCTCTTTAGTCTGCCTACTCTCTCTAGGTAGTTACAATTGTCATAATCAGTCTGTTTGCTTTTTTTGCCATCAAATTTGGGGGCTGGATAACACAGCTACAAATACAGATGAAAAGCAGAAATCCTTCCTATAATATGTATCAGTAAAAATTGGTTCTGCAAAAATCATTAAAGATATACAAGCAAGACTTCCTTTAGAGGAGTTAAATACAATTTTGAAAATGTATTATATGCATAATATACATATATTTCTATATCCTCTTGAAAGAATTATGTCATATAATGCTTTACTCATAGCAGATTTGTTTTATTCAACATAGTATTTCTCACATTCCTTTGTGTCAAATATATGTACAGTCTTCTAAAAGAATCTTATAGCATATTTGACTATAATCTGACACAATATGTTCTAGAGGATGACTTATAAGCCTTTTAAGAAAGTATAAATTAGTGATAAAGGTTTTATTTATAATTTAGGTTGCTATTGGAGTCTGTGTAATCAACAATATTCCCACGTATCTATAAAAAAGTCTCTTTCTGTCTGTAATTGATTTTAGGAAGCTAACTCTTCCATCTTCCTTCGAGTCCCGTAGGCATTGAAGAAAGAATTGAAGCAGTAATTCCATGCTAGTTGTGCTCTCTGCTTTTTCCCAGGAATCAAAGAACAATTCACTCTACTGTTGAGATTTTAACTTATGGCATGGCATTTATTGTTGTTGTTGTTCTTCATTTCTTCTGTTTTAACTGAGTTCTCATTACTGTGCTGTATGAACACTTCAAATTAAATTATGTAAATAATTCAGGAAAAGTCAGCACATCAGCTGTAGAAAGTAGAAAACTTACATTGCCATTACTTTTCCTGTGAAGGTCATAGATATCAACCTGCATGTGCAAAGTCAAGAGCTATTCCTGTGGGCCCTTCCACCTATGTATCTTCTTGCAAGTGTGAGTACGATAGCAGAGCTCCAGGTACATTCCTTATACAGCTCAAGTACTATACCACAGAAAATATCTATAAAAGAATAATACAGTTTAATTTCCCCTCTCTGTTTTACCGTATGTTTGACTCTGGGAGAAAACTTGGTAATTGGTTCACTTTTTCAATGATTTTGAAGGAACTTGCGTGGAAATGCTTATAGACATCTAAGGAGGAAGTGAAATGTGAAAATTTGCTGAGTAAGGAATAATCAAATGCCCATTTGAGATCTCAGGATTCATCTCATGATGCATTATGCATAGAGATAACCATATGGACCTTAGTAAGTATTGCCCATTGAGTTCCCTTGGTGTGTCTGTGCAGAAATTTCTACCTTTGTGATCTTTTTTATTTGGTAAATCAACTTTCTCTTAGATAAAGAAACTGCTGATCTACT
The DNA here is from genome assembly GCA_013399365.1 of Pampusana beccarii. Classification (NCBI taxonomy): domain Eukaryota; kingdom Metazoa; phylum Chordata; class Aves; order Columbiformes; family Columbidae; genus Pampusana; species Pampusana beccarii. Next base: position 234,948 of record VWYH01009492.1, read on the forward strand.
TTTAACAAAGCACTCTGTAGAAATGGATGGAAATAAGAAAAAAGCTTCATGAGATATTTAAATACTTAAGCTGATTAAATTTTTCAGTGTTTGAAGTGAAACACCGTTTTCCTTTATTGAGATTCTTTTCCTTTTTCCCAAATGAATCAATAACACTGTGATTTATATGCATTCCTTTTTTTAAATTTTCCTCCTTTTTACTTTTCCTCCTTTTTACTACAGAGTAAATGATAATTGATGTAATGCAGAGCTCATTATTCACTTATCAGTAGACAGAATTACTTCTCTTGAAATGTTTAAACTTCTACATTATTGGAAAATTACAAAGCTGCAAACAGAAGATTTAAAAAGCCACACAAAAATAGGAAAAAAATCCTACAAACAGATTTGCAGATAACAATTTTTATTGCATTGAACGAGTGAAAGAAATAAAAAGAAAATGAATAAAATAAAGATTTGGTGAGGTGTTATTTTTTATTTGTCAACATTCAAATACACCAGATTTACAAGTGTCTTTAATTGTTCCACATGAAGTTAAGTGCTAATTCTATTTCCTGAACTAATCATTACAGGTTTAGGAACAATTGAATGTTTGCTTACCACTTTGGATTATGGTACTAAAACTAATGAAACCAAACTTTAAGACTTTTTTTGTTTGTGTTTTTTGTTTGTTTGTTTTATTTTTTGTGGGTTCGTTGGTTGGTTTGTTTGTTTTTTTAACAAGGACAAAAAGCCAGAACTTTTTTTATCATTTGTTTTCCAAAGATAAGAAGAGACAGGAAACGACATTTCATTGTGCCTGAATAAAATATTTCAGAAAAGCTTTTCATAATGTCTGCATATTTTTCATATTATTTAATTGATATAGTCCATGTAACTCTTTCTCTTTCTGTGATGATGGATCTTATTTTTGTATAACCTCCTTTCCTACCATACTTTTGTTTATTTATCTTGTTCTGCTGCAGTGGGTAGTATTTTTTTTCTAGTGACCATCAGTTTCAGAGTAAGACCATTATTCATTTTGCATGGGGCACTGAAGAACTACCAAATCATAACGATTTTCAGTCATTGCAGACATGGGCCAGATTGAAGCTTAGTGACTCAGTGATGAAAGCCCCTGAATACTATTAGCAATTTCCTGAACTGCTCAGTTCCCATCAAATAAATGTACAATGTATTTGTCATTAGGACTCCTATCTTCATAGGACTTCTATATTAGAAGCTGTTGGTCTAAAAATAAAAATGCATTTGCATTCATCAGGTAACTTTTCCTTTAGTTGCAATGTTACGTGATGATATCCACAGTTATGGTCAGTTAAGCTTTCCACTAAAAATGAGTGGTTGGAGGATTCCTATCTTTGTCACTTTATTCTAAATTCTAAGCAGTTTCTAGGTGTGATATTTATTTTATGAGAAAACATATTACACAAATCAAAGAAAAACTGCAACAAAAAGTATTTTTACATGATCCAGTAAGAATCAATAGCAATAATAGTTCAAATTATCTACAGTCAAGGGTCATCTGACATTTCTTTTGTGAGCTACATAATTCAAAAATATAGCTTAGTTGTTCTAATTAACACTGGCACAGAAGTTGCTAGCCAGATGCATTGTTTTGAAAAAACTACTAAAAAAATGAAAAAAAGTCTTAATTATTTAAGGCTTCGTTTAATGACCATATAACCACAAAATAATTATCTAGTTATTTTTCCATATAAACTGAAAGGCTTATTATGGAACCTGAAAGCAAGTTATAAGGTAATTGCTTTTGAACTACTTGGTAACTTCAGGTATAATTGCTAAGTAATTTGCAAAATATGTAATTACAGTGGGCCATATGTTACTATGTCTTGTTTGCTGCACATTGTGGAAGCGCGTCACAGAAGTTACTCGAAATACCTAAAACAAGGTATATAAGTACTTGAACAGTATTAATGTTAAACTACTTTGAAGAGAAATCTAGGCACAATCTACAGTACTTTTACTAATAAGCAGCAGAAGTCATTGTTATTGGAAAGGTGGGAGGAGCCAGCTAGGAAGTATCTTGTACCATATGTCTCCTTCACAACCCACTGAAGAAATGTAAGAAGAACATTGCAAGTTAATATTGTCTGAGACAGTGATAACTTACAATGCACTGACAACACAGATTGCAGATGGCCAAATTACCACTACAAACACCTTCTGGCACCTGACAGCTCACCAGATGCTGGTGGGTGTCATTTGCTACTTAATCATGTACCTGTGGAGAGATTACAGAGTTCCTATCCAGGATCCTGTGGTATACATGTTAGTAAACAATCGATGGTCCTGATGCAGGAATTCAACACAGTGCCAGGGTAAATAGTGTCATGTATGTGTGTAGATACCCTGATGAAGTACCTCTACTTCCTTACAGAACAAATACAATACTGGCTTAACTGATCGTTTTGCATTGGTAATCTTACTAACAATAAGGTTAGGGAAAGCTCCAAATACCAAATAACACATATATAAAGTTGCAGAATGGTGAATCAAAAGCTTCTCACACATTAGTTTCTGGAAATAACCCTATAAATTGGAGACTTTTATTCATTCCATCCAGGAATAGTCATAGTGTATTTGCATGTGGTCATATAATTGGAGTTGTTTGTCAGCTTTAGATTTTTAATGTAAGCAAATTCTGACTACTGAATAAATATTCTTCTAGAAACCTGAGAGTAAGAATCCTGGGAATCATACATGTTTGCTTTTCTGTTTCTATTTTAATATTTTATCCAACCTTTTAAAGTTATTTTAATCTTGTCTCCCAGTTGTGAGCTTATTCAAGATTTTGCCTGCCTTTAGCCATAAAATAAAATGGGAAAGAACAAAAAAAAAAAAAAAAGAGCTCTACAGACTTCATAGAAACCAAATCACATAGCAACAGATCACCAACGTTTTCATGAGCCTTAGTGCTTTCAATACGTACTCTCTATTGACTTTATTTTATAGGTATTTACATAGACTGTTTTAATACATGGCTTAAAAGGCTCCAGAATTATTATCCAGTTTTCAGGGTAAAAATAACACATAATGAACTCTGAGAATTTAGTCATATACATTTTTGTGGTTCACAGATTCTTTTTCCTTTTTCTACTCCAAGTTCCCAAATGACTACTAGACTCTTTCGTTCACACTGAACACAACAAGGGAAAGTTGGGATTGGAGAATCAATACTTGGTTAGCTGCCAGACAAGAAATTAGGGATAAAAGTTGTATCTATAGTAAAGAACATATGACTTATATCTAGATTAATATAGTATTTGTATACACCACAGTAAGACAGCTTGAAAACTGCAAAAAAGCAGGAAGAAGGATCAAGCAATAGTCAGATGCAGAAAGCGAATAAGTTGGCATTATAGTGGACATGACAACCTCTGTCTGGTCATCAGATGTTGATTTTACACAGTAACTGAGAACTTATATAGAAAAAAAGATGAGGGTATGAAAGCAGAGCTAAAAAAAGAAGAAAGTTGTAGTCTAGTAACAACAAAAAACCACACAGGAGCTGAGAAAGTGCACAAGGATTCAGACTTCACTGCAGTTACGCACAAGATTTAGATAGCTTTGCTTACCTGTATATGTAGATATATGCATATGTAGATTCCTCATGAATTTTGTACAACCTGTAGTTTTTTATAATTAAATCACACACCTAGTGACTGGTGACCCAGTGGCACTATATTTCCTCTTTAGAGTATGACAGGAAGCTGGAATAAATATATATTCTTATTGTGATAATGTACTTGCCTAGGTATTTTAAGCTACCAATTGTGAAATGAACTAGCAAATTGAATGCTGAGTGGACTGAAAGTGTTCCCTCAAACAGCTAGTCTGTTTATTAGGTGGTTATCTCCCATTAGACCATCAGGGCTGGCCCAGCTGGTGATTGGTGAGCTTTTGCACAATCAACTGCCCAGGTTACTGGGGTGTAACACCACTTGATGTGTTTCAAAAGGTAGCCCAAATCTTCTGGCAGTGCAAATCACTTATGCAAGCATAAGTAAATTATGCTTAATCATAGGGAAGGTCACATAATATAAAAGTGATTAAAAATCACACATGAAATTCAATGAAATAATCTAAAGTAATGAGCTGGAGGAAAAATTAATAGAAAATGATAATTGGTCATGGACCTAATGCAGGGTGTGTCTGCATCTTACATACTTTATGCAGTTCCTGTTAGCTCATCTTTAGTCTATCTAGAAATAAAACTAATGGAAAATGCAGTAAGGATTATCTGGTATGTGCAACAGATTCCATTTGAAGAAACAACTGACAGTATAATTGCTCATCTTGCAAAGGAGGTAAAGGAAAATAGTACAGCTGATCTAATCAAGAATGGCACTGAGAAGGTGAATTGAAAATGACCATTTTGGATTTCCAAAAACTACGGAACCAGATATACCACATGGATTTTTTAGTCAAAATGCTTAGAAACATTTTCCACAAGACCTGCAGTTAAATTCTAACATTTACTTTCAAAAGAAGAAAAAAATATCCCAGAGTTCAAGAGGGAGTTAGACAAATTGCTGAAAGATCTGTCTGTAGAAAACTATTACACATTAGAATTCAGACAAATCTTTGGGCTTACGAAGTTCCTACATCAGCGATCACAGAAAGCAAGTAGAGGGAAACAGTCATTTAATACTTGCCCTGCTCTTTTTACCCTTTCCCTAACCATCTGTTCCAAGTTGCTGCTGAAGATGGTTTTCTTGGCTAGATGAGCCTTCAGCCTCATCCATTACAGCTGTTCTTATATTCTTTCGTATTTATATACATGGTTGGTGTTGAATAATGAGTAATAAGGGGACAAATATACGGTGGAACTGAGCAGATGTCCAGATTTAAAATGAATGTTCATGAACTGTTACCAGAATCATAGTTTTTAAGGCCTGTGAGACTACTGTATGGAGTTAGAAAACCAACACCACTTTCTCACAAATCTCTATAGCTGTTATAAACCAGTAAATTATGATAATGATGTGCAAAAATGTCTTCCCATGGCATGAGAAATTTTTGAGGTTTTTTAGTTGTTCATGCTAGATCTTTGGATTTTAGGAGCTGGCCACATAATGGTTTACCAAAAAATTTTGAGAATTTTTTTTTTAATTGTGTGGGCCAATCTGACAGAGTAATAAAAATCATACTATGTTAATGTCTAAGAAGAATACTTTCTCATATGATTTTCTAGGCCCATAATTGCTACATTATATCTTTTCTTCTATGAGTAATGCATTGAAGTAATTGAACAAGAAATCTCTTCTACTAACAGTATCAGTGATTCTCTTTTTATGCTCAGAATTCATAAATCTGGACATGCAAGATAATGCACTCTTATAGACTACATTTGTTTGAATATGATTTTGAAATACAAGTGTGCTAGGCTGTCTCAGGGCATTTTTCTGGGACAATGCAAAGAATCTTCACAGAATCACAGAACTATAGAATCACAGGATGGTTGAAGTTGGAAAGCACATCTGGAGGTCATCTGGTTCAATCCCCTTAGTCAAGAAGGGCCACCTAGAGCCAGGTATTCATAGCCATGTCCAGACAGTTTTTTAATGTCTCCAAGGATGGAGACTCCATATCTGCCTGGGAAATCTGTGCCAGCACTTGTTCATCCTCACAGTAAAAAAGCATTTCCTAGAGTTCAGGAGGAATCTCCTATGTATCACTTTATCTCCATTGTCTCTGATCCTGTCAGTGGTCACCACTGAAAAGAGCCTGGCTCCATCCCCTTTGCCTCCTCCCTTCAGGTATTTATAGACTTTTTTTTTTTGATATTCACCTGAGCCTTCTCTTCTCTA
>VWYH01009492.1:243278-311834 GCA_013399365.1 Pampusana beccarii
AGTCCACCTCACTGTCTGCTCATCAAGCCCACACACCATCAGCTTCTCTATGAGGATCTTATGGGAGACAGTGTGAGAGATCTTACTAAAGTCCAGGGAGACTACGTCCACTGTTTTCCCCTCATACAGCAAGTCAGTCAAACCTTGTTTGCAGGTTACAGGATCAGCTGTAGAAATGAGTCAATTTTAATGAGATTTAAAGGACATGTGTTTATTACCTCCGATTTGCTTTTCCTGGCTCCTTTTTCAAACTTATAAGCAGCTAGTATTAGGTCTTATGGACTCTTTACTGTGCCAGATTATCCAGCTTTAGAAGGGCAGAGTTTACATCTCTAGTTTCTCTGAAGGACAAAACTGAAAGTATTCTCAGATCTGCAGTGAAACTTTGGAGACTTTTGTTATCCTGTTCAGCTGATGTCATACACTGCATTCATTCACAGTAGAGTACTACTACATTCTTTCTAACTCCCTCAGTGAAAACCAGTGAAAACATTTAACATTAAAACCATAATTCTTTACTCACCTAACAATCTTCTAATTGCAATATTTAAATCATCCTTATGCCTACTGCCACTTCTTGCCTATTAAATTTCATTTATTTCTTCTGTCTTCCTTTCTACAACTTCAAATATATTTATTCTGACTGGTTTTTGTTTTGTTTTGTTTTTCTTTTTGTTTTTACTTCTGAATGAATTAAATGAACAATCAAACAAATAAATCTATCTATGAGAGACAGAAATCAGAATCACAGTTTAAGTTGGAAAGCACCTCTTAAAGTCATCTAGTCCAACTCCCTCTGTTCAAACCAGGGCAAGCTACAGCAGGTTGTCTGTGACCATGTCCAATTTGGTTTTTGACTATCTCCAAGGGTGGTAGGCAACCTGTTCCAGTGTTTGACTACTCTCACAGTAAAAAAAGCTTTTTCTTATAACGTGTTCAGATGGAATCTTGTGTGGTTTAATTTGTGTCCATTGCCTGTATCCTGTCAATAACTACCACTGAGAAGAGTCTTGCTCCCTTTTCTTCATTCCCTCCCTTCAGGTATTTATATAAAATGACGACATCCCCCTGAAACTTCTCCAGGCTGAAGAGTCCCATCTCCCTCAGCTTTTCCTCATGTGAAAGATGCTCCAGTATCTGCATCAGTTTTACTAGAGCATTATTTGATCTATTAAGTCTATATCTTTCTTATAGTGGAAAGCTAGAACTGAACCCAGCCCTGCAGGTGCAGCCTCACCAGTACTGAGTACAGGGAAAGAATCACCTCCCTCAAGCTGATGGCAACAGTCCTACACAACCCGCGAGCTGGTGGCATCCTTTGCTATGAGGGTGTGTTGCTGGCTCATAGTAAGCTTGTTGTCCACCTGGACCCCAAGATCTTTCTTGGCAAAGCTTCTTTCTAGACATTTGCCCTCCTGTACATACTGGTGCATGGAATTATTCTTCCCCAGATGCAGGACCTGGCATTTACCCTTGTTGAAATTCACAAGGCTTCTCTCCAGCTTATTTAGGTCCCTCTGAATGGTGGTATAAACCACTCATCCCAGTTTTATATCGTCTGAGAACTTGTTGAGACTTCGTCTTATCATCCAAGTCATTAACGAAGCTGTTGAAAATTATTGGATGCAGCATTGACCCCTGGGGTACGCTGCTAATCACTGCCTCCAGAGAGACTTTGTGCCACTGATCGCAGTCCTTTGGACCTATTCATTCGGATAGTTTTTAATCCATTTCACTTTTCACTTATCTAAACCTTACTTTTTCAGTTTGTCTATGACGATGTTATGTGACACAGTGCATAAGGCTTTTCTGAAGGCAAGGTAAACAGTGTGAGCTGCTCTGCCCTCATCCACCAAGCTATTCACATCATTGTACAAGTCCATCAAGTTGGTCAAACATGATTTTACCTCCATAAATCCATGCTAATTACTCCCAATTACCTCCATATTCTTTACGTGTTTGGAAAAGCTTACCAGGAGGTCTTTCTGCACCTTCTTCCCAGGTGAGGCTGACTAGCCTGTAGTTCCCAAAATCTTCCTTCTGCTCTTTTTGAATATAGGAGTGGTATTTGTTTACTTCTAATCTACAGGCACCTCTCCCAGTTGCTATGAACATTCAGACAGAGGTAATCAAGAGTCTCCTTGCAATGACATCAACCAGCTCCCATCAGACCCCAATGACTTATATACATCCAGTTTGTTGAAATGCTCCCTGACTTGGCCATTCTCAGCCAATGAAAAATCCTTATATCCTTCATAGTAGAAACAGTATAGATAAATATATATGAGTAGGCAATATAATGTTTACAACTCTTTTCTCCTAATAGTGTATATGGATCCTTTTTTTTTTTTTTTGGTCATATGATAGAACTTTTGAGTCGCTTTCATTATCATGAACTGTCTGAAGGTGATAAATAATCTGTATGATTCTTAGAATTGTTTCTCTCTTCTTCTAAGAATGCCCATGCCTAAATTAGCTATTTGGATATTATCTAAATGTAATGTGCTACAAAGGGGCTAAAGTAAAATGTTTATGAAGCAGAAAATACATTATCTGACAAATGTTGTATTTTCTATATGAAAATGTGTCTAAGATCAGGATCAGCCTGGAGATAAACACAACATTGTAGGAGAGTAAGCAGGCTCTGAAACAAGTCCTTCATTCATAGTTAAAGCCAAATCCAAAGGTTTCCATTCCATAGCCAAGAGCCTTTGAATACATCTGGTACCCACCACCTGACCTGCTATGACTCTGATCAAGTAACTATCGTTAAAAAATCAATCTTTCTTTATTAGTGAGAAGTGTGGCAGGTGTTTAATTCACTACACTTCACTAATCAGTGACTGGAAAATAGTTTTTTCTTATAATTGAAACTTGGTGTTTTCAGTTATGATCAAAGCTCCTTTGTTTGTATTCCTTGCCTAATAGAGTTAGTATGTTACTTCTGTGTGTGTATGTGTCAAAAACAGAAAAAAAAAAAAAAAAAGCGCATTTTTTCTCTTCTGTCTTTATTAACCAACTAAGCTGATATTTCTAACTACAGTATGACTCCTAGCTCACACTCAGATGAAGTGGACTTCACTGAATTCTGTATTTTTTTGATAAAATGAGTGATTTTCCTATGAAAGAACTTTGATGCTTAGTAAAGTCTGAGCCTTCTAAAGCAAACACAATAATAAAAAAAATCTTCCCATTGTCAGGAACAAAAACACTATTATATTGTTGTATGGTATAGATGGTATAGTTGCCTTGTAACACCTACAACTATCTTGTAAGATTCCATTGTCCCCCACGTTAGTTAAAATTTATAGTCTTACGTGGAAAAAATAAAATTGCAAATCACTTCCAAACTTTACCTCTTCTATTTTGAATCAAAGCTGCCTACTGCCTACTGCTACATCGAATGCCCTACTGACTGCTATTCAGTTCATGCTCATGTACATTCCTTTGAAAGCCAGAAGGTATGATGTAGGTTCTGTGACGATCATACATCACCTAGAAAAGCTGGAATTAGTTTTCAAATATACAATATTCATTTCTTTTGAGGATGAACAAGGCAAAAAAGGAAAACAGCTTGATTTTTGCATCTTACACTACATTTACTTTAGAACAGCATCTTTCTGGTGTAAACTAAGCAAATAGTCTCTTTAAGACCAGAAGCTGTATCAAATGTTAAAATCAAAATTTTCATGTGATATCTTCACTATTTGAAGATTGAAGTGAAAGACCTTCTCAGTGTTTAATGGGAGCATTAAACCCTATGAGGCCTGAGTTATTTTAGAAATCTGTCTCTGAATCCTAGTTTGTCATTTTTCTGAGGAGAATCTGACTTAGGAGAGAACCATTTGGACTTGATTTATAAGGTGGCGTGATGACAAAGCCTTCACCGAAAGATGAGTTGAGAAATTAAGCCATTAGTCTCAAATTTCATCCTTGTCGCTCTCTGCTCTAAAGAGCAGCTTTTACTTTCCGAAATGTACTTTCTGCAGAATAATTCCATTTACCTTTTCTTCAGTTTGTAATTTCAAACACAAGGAATTAAAATACTAACTTCAGAACAGCTCTTTCTCTGTTATGACCCGTGTTCTTTATCTGTCTCTCTGTCTCTTTCAAACCTCTCTATACCTGTATCTCATATTTACATCCGCTTTATAAGAAACTCTGGAAAACAGAGACTGATAATGGAAAAAACAAAAGGTAGTGTCCCTGACAATGCCTACCTCAACTGAAAAAAATCTGCTTGCTGCAACATAAGGGGAGTAAGTCTGTGAGCATCTGAAATCCATTCTTAACACATATTAACAGCTAATCCTCAATGGGGTGTTTACAGATCTCTTAATCTCTATAGACGGATTTCCGTTTCCTACTTTTCTGCAATAGGAGAGGTTTAGGAATTTAAAGACTAGAATGCACTAATAATTGTTCGGCCTTACTTTCCCTTTAACAATTATATGCTCTATTTTCCTTTTATATGTCATGTATAAGCTGAGTAAATTTCATCTTTTTTTCAGAAATTTGTTGTAGCCAAAAACGTTATGGCTTTAGTATTTAAAGGTAACAGCTTCAGTCTACATTTAGAGGTTTATGTAAAAATACTTAGATTTTTCAGAGGCCTCTATCATCAGCATTCCTTTATTGACTCATCCTGGTACAGGGAGAGTCAACATCTTTAGGGGTAGGTATACATAAAGCATTTTTAGACATCAGACAAATTAGATAAGATACAAGGTTACCAAATGCAGAATCATAAACCTCAGAGCATACAGGATAAAATCGTGCAACAGTATTAAAAAGCTGCTAGAACTAGCTGCACTGCCTCTCAAATGCACTGCCTGCATGTTGTCGGGGCTCTAGTGTCTGAAAGTTCTCCTTCCAGTCACTCTAGAACCTTTCCTCTCACTGACAGATGATGTTGCTGGCCAAACTAGGGAATGTGTTCTTTTAGTCACACCTGGGGAATAGTTTATGAAGTATCCCAACATCCCCCACAGGAGCGACTGTTCACAACACAACCTGGTGGGAATGAGTTGTGCTGCAGGCCATGAAGTTGTCCTAGAATGTTACTTGGTGTCAGGTTCAAGTCAACCCAAGTAGCAGGACATCCAATTCAGACAGATTCCTACAATTTTTAATTTCAGTTTTCAGCCTACTTCTCATCTGACTTGTCATCATACAACTGACATCAAGGATTTGAAAAACAAAACAAAACAAAACAAAACAAAACAAACCACAAAACAAAACAACAAAAAAAGAGATCAAGATAGATTTGTGATATGATATCTCTCTGATCATAGAACTCAAGATCTATCAGAAAATGCACAGCTGATTAAATTGCACTCAAAACAGTACCTTGTTTATGCTCCATATCCCTTATCCTGCCATCTTATATAGCATTTGAGAAAGCATTAAATGTTAGTCCTGCATAAAAACAGAACAAAGCTCAACAACCCAAATACACCATGTGAAAAACTGGTGTTCAACAGACCCTACATAGGAAGGTTGCTTTACAGAGGTCAGTGACTTATCTTTGGACTGCTTCCTCTGTGTCTGCACAGGTATGGAGGATGTCAACCTTCAGCTGTCAAGTGTCGTATTCTTTACTTTCCTACAGATTCCTGTATTTTTAAATTTCTAAATACATTTTGAAATGTGTTTATTAGCTTCTATGTATTAGTTCCTCCTGTGCAAGCTGGGATGAGGATATGTTCTTATTTCTCAAAGGTGTTACATGGATAAATACTATGAAGTTTCAAAAGTTCTAAGACATTATGGTAACAGGGCCTTTGGTGGTTTTGCTATTGACTGTTATTTTGACCTCATAGAAGAGGCAGCAGAGGCACACTGGGTTGGTGGTACAGAATAGTATATTAGTAATAGATGTTTGTCTCGTTTTCTCATTTCATCTGAAAAGCTTCCACTTAGGAGATCTAAACAACTTCTTCATGTTGATAGCATTCTTCTTAATATATTAACAAGATCAGAGCTTGGAGAATACTAAAAAAAATGTAACATTATTAATCTGAATTTTTAAGTGGATTCACTTTGACTGATTTTGAATCCCTGCAGTGTGTCCTTTCTCCTTGTGTTTTAGCAAATAGGTTAACAGGAAGACACATCCAATAAAATAGTTAATTTTCAGGGACGGTTTTAGAATATATACAGAAAAGGAATCACAAATTCACAATTGTTAGAACGGAAAACAGTCCAACACTGACTATAAATATTATGCTTATCCAGTAAGGGAACAGAATACATTTGATGTGAAATACTGAAATGATCTGTTAGACCCAGAGCACTTCACAAAAGATACTGTTGTATATCTCCCACGGAGCTGAGTACTTCATAGGATTTTGAAAAGTTGACAAAATATTATACGAGATATCATTTACTTTTCTGGAGTAAAAGTATATGTCATTTCTGATTCTTCTGAACTGCAAGATCCTGACTATCAAGGTGATGTCAATGGCTCTTACATCTATTCGAAGACCTCTCAGCAATCCAGAATCATAGAAAATGGCAACAGTATAAATAAGGTTTGGATAACGGCATACAAAGCTTAAGTGAGTTCCTGAATCCTGGAAAAGGCTCAGGTGTGTTATAAATTGAGAATGTGTAAAACATACATTTATGGTCCTATGAGGCCTGCATGCCAAATTATTTCTAGTATAGTCAAAATGCATGCTATTCAGTTTTTGCTTATTCCAAGTGTGTTTAGTAAACAAGAGTCACTTGTGAATGATATGTTCTAAAATCAAATTTAAGAGTAAACTTAATTATGACCACAGATGGTGAAGCATAATTGATGACAGTATGTCAATGTAAACTAGAACTATCTCTGTCTAAAAACATATCATCACTATCAACAACATAGCAACATTATGAATATTTTAAATGACTCCTTTATAAAACGGATGTGCTGGCTAATTCTCATTGCCTCTATACATGGCCTAGTGTATGTCAACTATTTTTGTTTATGTAAGTTTATTTTTCATTCGGTACCACTCACCCTACTTTTATTATTGCTGCACAGAATCAACAGGGGAAATATTTCAGTAGGAAAAGGAAAATATATAGACTACATTTTCCATGAAACAATAATTGGGGCACTGCCACCTGAATTTCATGGGAATTAAGCAAGAAAAATAAAAGAAAACAACCTTATTTCTGCATGATTTACCATGACCAACAGTGAACTTCTTTGTTGTTATTATTTCATTTGATAGCAGCCACTTCTCATTTACATAAGATAAAGTGAATGTAACAGTAGAAGAGCATAGGCATCTAGAAAGGGAAGGCAGAACATTTGTTCATTATATGATCACAGTCCTTACAGGTGAAATTGCATTTTAGTGATCTAAGCATTATGTATGATTACCAGGTTTATATGTTTCTAAAGAAACTTTCTTCATATTAATTTATTGTAAAGCTGCTAAACTTAGAAAGCTTCATTAATATTTGGTTTTATTTTCTTTCTTTTAAATACAGATTTCTCTTCTGTTTAGTCTATATTAACATTTGACTGAAGACTGATAGAAGACAACAACACTGATTCTCAGGTAGCCTTCTGTATGACTAGTTGGGGTGTGGGCATGGCCTAGGGTACTTGTCAAGAAACTCTAATATCACCCTACCTTATCTCTCTAGGAATAGCATTATGCTGTTAAATGTTCTCAATCTCAGATTATTCTTGTTTGCTCAGGAGTTGCTTGCAAAAAGCAAATAGCCACTTACCATATTCGTATAAACTGCCTTGTAATTCAGAGAAATCAGAGACAAAATGGAATCTGCTACCATAAATAATTTCAAATCTGGTGTTCCTTGTTCACATCCTCTCATATAAATAACTGAACACAGCAATGATTTTCTCTGTAAGAAGCCCACATAAGGAAAGTCCATAATAGTGGCATAGATTGGAAAATACGAAATAAGAGAAACAAACAAGGATACACTCCTATCTTTGAAAACCTATCTACATACATCACTTCTCCCAAGGCCAGTTTCTAATTGGACCTGTTGCCAATACAAAAGATGTTTGTTAGTATTAGTATGTCAGTACTTTGGTGCTATGTAGCTCTGAAACAGATGTTGCTGTTCCCAGGTGGACAGCACGGTACATGCTAGGAGAAATGTTGCTGCAGAAGTGTTGTTTGTAAGCTGCCTTTGCCCTTGTAACTTGATACAAGCAGCTGATTACCACAGTAGCAGCTCTCCACACCTGCAGTTTCATTTGCTGGGACATTTCTTTCCCTGAGAATGTGGATTTTCTGGCATACAGCAAGGCTTCCATAATGGCTTCATCCAAACGCAGAAGGCACAGTGAGAATGGTCTACTGTATTAATACATAAGTGTGCTTAGGGAAGAATGTTTTAATTTAAATAGACTTTATGCTCTTTTTTATCATTAATAGTATGCTTTTATTTATGTTATACTTGTTTCCTGTCAGAGGAAAATTTAGATTTCATGAAGCAATTACATGAAACACTCAGGCAGAAATAGGTTAACAACAAAGTGGAACAACTTTACAACTCTGAATATCTGAATGACTTTAAAAAAAAAAAAAAAGGAAAAGGATGATACTTATGAAAGCAAAATAAGAGAACACTGGGAAAATGGTTGAAGGAAACATTTCACTACAAGAAATTTGATAGGCCAGTGCAATTTCCTCTGAGGAAAGTGTGTCCAATGGATGCTATAGCCATTCAAGCATATCCCTGAGACTTCTGTGAACATAACCTTATACATCCTTGTTTAAATTGATCTTTTTCTAGGGCTGCAAAACAGCAGGACATCAAAGTAGCTATCTGTTCGTTCTTCTGGTGTTGTGCTATAACTATATCAACTGTGATTAAAACCAATCAAACAAAAAAAAAGCCAAAAAAAATTGAATAAAATTTAATTTAACATCCATTATGAAATCTATGTTTAAAACAAACACCAAAAAAAAAAGGTGTCACAACGTAAAATATCTAGGTTTACTTTCATTACCCTACCTTCCTCATTTAAAGGATGTGATGGTTTGATGCCAATCTATGTCAGAACTAGAGCAATAAGACTTGCTTCAAAGTTCAGATGAAAGTAGGTTTTCAAATGCTTATTCAACTATTGGGTATATGTGTCACAGCTTTGGTAGCAAGGGGAGATGCAGAGGTGGCTTCTCTGAGTAGAGACCATGAGCTACTCCTGGCAGAACCTGTGACCCATGGAAAGGAGCCCACGCTGGAGCAGGTTTGCTGGAAGGACTTGTGACCCTGCAGAGGACCATGCTGGAGCAGTCTGTTCCTGAAAGACTACACCCCATGGAGAGGACCCAAGATGGAGCAGTTCATGAAGAACTACAGACTGTGGGGTAACCCCGTACAGGAACAGCATAAAAGTGTGAGAAAGGAGTGGCAGAGATGAAGTGTTATGAACTAACCTGAACCCTCATACCTCATTCACCTTGTCACACTTGAGGGGTGGAAAGGAGACAGAAGAGTCAGTAACAGAAACAGAGGAATGAAAATCATCTTGGGAAGAAGAGTAGGGAGAAAGTATTTTTAGTATTGTCTTTGTTTTCTCACTATCCTGCTATATTTTTAGTTGGTAATAAATTGTATTAGTCTTCCCAAAATTGAACCTGTTTTTCTTGTGATTGTAACTGGTCAATGATTGTGCTGTCCTTGTTTCAGCCCACAAGCTTTTTCATCTTATTTTCTCTCCCTCTCCTATTAAAGAGGGGGAGTGAGATGGCAGCTTGGTGGACACTTGGCAGCCACCCAAGTTTAACCCACCATGGTGGATCATCTTTTGAAAGCAATACCTCTGGTGTGACATATACAGTCAAAAAGTATGTTTGCTGCAGTTTTATTAGCCTATCCTCTGAAAATTCATGTCACTTGTGTATGTTTGGATTAGCTGAATTATCTTCTGGAACTTGTTATGGCTCTTTACTGACTTTACAGGGCACATATAGTGATGAGCTTGGACTAGACTCTGTTTCGAAATGATTGAAGTTGCAAAGAAAGTTTGCTGAGTGTTACTTATTCTTTGCAGAAGTCAACAGAATTGGTTTCAAATGACTGCTGCCTCTTAGGGGACTATTAGACACTTTTCTAAAAGGCTGTCTTCTGGAGAGCACAGTAGTGTTTTTTCTGTTGAATCTCTTATTTTGCCTGACAGCCGTGGGTGCATAGATGATGAGAAAGCCTGACATGGGAATTCAATGAGGACTAGATTAGTAAGGATCAAGACAAACAGAAGTTTAAGGAAGCTAATTTCATCTCTGTGTGTAAGACACCACATCCAACAATCATGATAAGGATTTGCAATAAGAAGTCCATCTTATTCTGTCTATCCTGACTACTTCTGTATGTTCCTTTAGCAACAAGAGCTCACCTGGTAAAGGGAGCATTTTCTTTAATACTCATATACAGAAAGTTAAATGCTCTATACTTTGTGTGCTAGAGGCAAGGCATAAGGGACAATGTGGGCCACAGGAGTTTGTATAGGGTTAGAAATTCCTGACTTTAAATTCCAGCTCTCTTATTTGTGTCCTGCAACAACATGCTTAACACTGTCAGTTCCTCAACAAGAAACTTCTCTGGAAAGGGTAATTACATATTTTTCTCTTCCCAAGAGTGATGTGAGGAGATACCATTTGTAATTTGCAAAGCATTCTGAAATTAAAAATCTGTACTTTGTAGTATAGTAGACTGGCTGCCAAAACTATTAGTAGCATTTCATCCCATTATTATGGATTCAGTAACAGAAATCTGGACTTTGGTGAGATCTCACACATCCAATTTAGTAGACAATGATCTACTCTGAGGTGAATACCAGGATACTGGGAGAAATTTCCATTACTAGATTTTCATACCTAGCTCAACTCAGGTTATTCTATGAAAAACTTCTGAGTAAATTTAAGCAAGTTGAAGCTGAAAAGAATAAGTGTACCAAGAAGTTTCTTGATGAATAGTTATTTTTGACACCATGTAAGAAAGTTATTAGCAATGTGGCAACTTAGATAGAACTTTAAAAGTTCTCAAAAACTCCATTGGTGTTCCAAGATTCTATTGCACAATTTTAAAAAATTGCAGGTTCTGAAGTGACATTTTTCACCTTTGGTATCTGAGATAGCCAAATTTAATTTATAACTGGCATTGACTTTGGCAGTCCTGCTTCATTTACAAGCCATTATGTAATAACTGTCTTTTGATAAAGTTTCTTTTCATGATTTTTGAGATAACCAGAGTAACTGGCAAAGGGAGAAGGTACTGTATCATCATACGTGATGAATACACTCTATTCCACAAGCACAAAGGAACAAACAAATAAAAGCAAAATGAGAAAGGTTTCTTTTCCAGTTCTGGTAGTTTAAATAGTCAAATGTATTAGAATATTGTAGCTGAAGCTTATCACTGAAATGCTGAGTTGGTTACAAAATTTAGCAAAGCAACAGAAGCTTTCAACCACTTGACTTTTCCTCTGTTTCGTAGACATTCAATATACATGCCTGGAAATTGTGACTTGGTAAGATAGCTTTGTTAGGAGAACATTATGTTTATACTATTTATTCCTACCTTAGGTAGATCCCTTAGACATTTACTGAGGAAACAATACAGAATTCCTCTTGATTAAACTATAGAGTTTATCTGAAGCAAATTTCTTATATAGAATCAAAGACGTAACAAACGCACACTTTTTATCTTGTGTGAGCTGGAGCCAACTTATTTGAATGCATCCAGAGGGAAATGACCAGTATTTTGACAACTGTACTGTCCTATCTTTGCTGGCAGATGCATTCTGTTTTTCTGGTCCATCTACTATCATACTTTTCTATTCTGGGTTCATGTCTGCTCTTAATGTTCAATACAAAAGCTAATTATTACACTAAGCAGCTTTTCTAAAGGTTTTGCATCTTTGATATTTCAGGAGCAGAATGGCAAATTAAAACATAGATAAATGATACAAAATTGAAAACAATTATACTACTTACCATTCAATAATAAACACAAGGCTTTTCTTAAGAGAACATATATATCCAAAAACATTTACAAGTCTGCTATTCTATAACTCATGCATCACCTCCTCACAGATTTTTTGCTGTAATAGCTATATAATGAGTCTGTTTAGGATATATCTTCCTAAATGATTCTAACCTATATATGTTCTCACACCACACTTATCATCATAGTATCTGAGCACCTTCCAGTAGTGCATTAAACAATGTGACTAACATCTGTGGCATATTTTGTTCTCTCATCGTTTCCCCAGGGGGACAACTATGTGCACTGGAGTGTTTTGGTTTGGATTTTGATTTTTTTTTTTTTTTTTAAGTGGTCGTTGGTTTGAGGGCTATTTAGTTCACAGAGGGTCACACAGATGAAGTAAAGATTATTGTGATTCACAGCATCCTCCCAGAAAAATGTGAACAGAGGTGAAACACTTAGCTTGGACTGAGGTGCTGAAATGAATGTCCCAAACATTCAAGTTCACAGAATCACAGAATCACAGAATGTTAGGGATTGGAAGGGACCTCAAAAGATCACCCAGTCCAATCCCCCTGCCGAAGCAGGAACACCCAGATGAGGTTACACAGGAAGGTGTCCAGACAGGTTTTGAATGTTTCCAGAGAAGGAGACTCCACAACCTCCCTGGGCAGCCTGTTCCAGTGCTCTGTCACCCTCACTGAGAAGAAGTTTCTTCTCAAATTTAAGTGGAACCTCTTGTGTTCCAGCTTGAACCCATTACCCCTTGTCTTACCATTGGTTGCAACCAAAATGAACCTGGCTCCATCCTCGTGACACTCACCCTTTGTATGTTTATAAACATTAATGAGGTCCTCCCCCTCCAGCCAATCTTTGTACTTTCAGTTATGAATACACTCTAAAGATATCAGTTGGTGATCACCAGATGGGAAGACACTGGAAAAGGAACTGTTGGTGCTGCTGTCCCTTTTGTCATTCTTTTCCTCTTTATTCATCTTTTATTAAAACATATCTAGAGATGAAACAAACATTTTAGGCCTTGGTTAAACAAGTGTATTGGAGATAGTTATGGCTGGTGTGTCTCATCTACTGAACTTAGAGATAAATACATGTAGTATTTTTTGGGATTGGGCACTTTTTAAGTGAGAGGTTTATAACACACATTAAAAAAAAGGCAGAAAAGAAAGCAGTTGCTCAGGAATTCCAGCTTCCTAGATCACAGAATCACAGAAGTTATGTGTATTGACAATTTTTCTCCTGCAACACCCAAAAGCTTATTTCTGCAGTATCACCTTAAGAAATTACGCAATATTTTACTCCCAATCTTTTAGACTAAGTATACCACAATATACAATTGAAGCTTTTATATTTCACATCTGAGAGCTGATCTAGACAGTTTACCTGTGTCTCATCTAAAAACAACTTCCAATTAACTTAAGCTGCTAGTTTGGATTATACTGCAAAGTTAGAGACCCAAGTCAGAATCACACTGAGGGAGTGTTTTATGTTCCTTTCCATTCAGGACCACATATAAACTCAACTATTGGCTTTATCATTTGGAGACAATAAACGTAAAGCAGATGCCTGCAAGTAAGCATGTGTTTAAGTACTCTCTTGTTTCCATGAATCAGGTAATAAAGACAGTGAAAGACCTATTTACATCCTTTATCCCATTTCTCAGACCATGTGCAGTTCACATATGTTTCCCTTGTGGCAGATTTGATAGCATTTTTTTTTTTTAATTTTTCAGTTGTTTGAAGTGGTTCAAAGTAAGATTCAGTCACTTCTTTACAGCACAACTGCATAGCTTAGCTGATCTTAGCTAGCCGGTTGTTCTCTCTGAGTTCATTCTTACTCTTATTTTTCTCTGTTCAGTTTCCTTCTGTGATAAAGCAATAAATTCTTAAGACAATAAATTATTTTTCCATCTCAGAGTAGGAAAGGAAGTTTAAGGTGAGGAGACACTTGGATGCTTAAATTAGAAGGCTAAGCTATTGACAGTCAGTCAGTGCCACCAGAAGGCAGGCAGGGCAGAAGTTTCCTTCAGTGCTTTGTGTTTCTAAGATCTAATCAGGGCATCAAAGAAAGTAAGTACATTCTTTGTGAGAATGAGTGAGCAATAATTTCTTCAGAACTGCCCTAAAAACCCACTAGATGGTCTCTTTACCTCTTTATTCTGAGTGATAGAAGCATTCTTTGGCTTATCTATTCCATTTGTTTCTGAAAAAAATAAAGAAATATATATATATTTAAATATATATATATTTTCTCTCCCTTGGCTAGTCTGAGACATCGTTTGCAGGTGGTTTTCTCGTTGCCATGTTCCCTGTATAAGTGTTCTGGAATCAAATATTTGACCCTTTTCCTAAGTGCTGTTGTGCCTTTGTACTTTCTAAGCCATAGAAGGGCTGAGCAAAGGGCAGAGAAAGCTTTCAGTGTGATGTTTATTTGAAAAGATACTTGGCAAATTTCTGATGATGCACACAACAAATTAGAAAAGTGAAGAAAATAGAGTCTTTTGAATGTAATGATTATTTAAGATGTGCTCCATGGTACATTCTAATAAAGCATCATTGTTTGTATTAATTTAAGTAAAATTTATGGCATCACTGACGATATTTATCAGCATGATACTGTTATGGAAATTTTGCTAATAAGAAAAATAATGAACCCCTATGCTGTTTCAAATTGCTTAGTAGAAAGGATTTATTATAAAATTTCAAATTTGTTTCCAAGCAAGATAATGTACAATGTGCAAAATCTTTTTTATACTGATTCATATTTAAATGCTTTATCTATGTGTGTTGGAAAGCCCAGACTTGTTAATATGTCATTTAAAGAGGTAGAAAAGCACATAAAATAATTCATTTAAAAGCCATTAATTAAAATAAACAGGATAATTACAGATATCAAAGAAGGTCATCAAGATTGAGTTTGGGATACCTAAGAAATCCAAAAGTGAATTAGACATGTTCAGGGAAGTGTTTACTTCTCATTTATTTTTAATAGTGAAAACCTTCATAATTGCCCCTATTTTTTTCTGCAGGTGTTTTAAAATTAAATCCAGGTTAGTTAAAGCTATCCAGAGTTGCATTGTGATGTAATGTGAAATACTTAAAGAAATATGGAATTGGAATTTTACACAAGAATCAAAATAAACTGTCAGCTTGCCAAGATGAAAGCCTATAAGAAGTGGACAAAAGCCTCAAGAACCTGGGAAGCAATTCTTCCAAACACAGCCAGATGTACTACATATACGTCTGACAGAAGGCACATAGAGAAGAGAAAGAACATATCATCAGAAATTATTTGTTCAGTGAATATCTCATTTCATGTAAATTTGCCTGCATTTGTCTGTTAAATATACTATATATATATCTGTACATACGTATGTGTGTGTGACTATGTCTGTGCACCGGCATGTGTGCGTACCTGTACACATACACTAGGCCACGTTCTAAGCCTTTTTGGCTTTGAAGAATGACATGTCCTTAGGAAATTTTATTTTTGTCTTTGCCCATGACTCTCTCTTGGTATTGTTTTGCCAACCATCATTGTAACTTAAATGTTAGCACTTTAATAAAAATACTAGTTTTGACACAACCATTCAGAAAGTTACAGTTGGAAAGCAGCAATAAAATTTTCTTAGCTCCTTGATTATGCCTAACTAAGCTTTAAACTCAACTGTGAACTACAGTGTTTTCACTGAGCATTGGTATGGTGTAAGGAAATTGTTCCTGATGACATGTTGTCACAATAATCATCATTGTTATTGGAACAGGGAAAATGTTCCATGATGGAACAATGTTCTGTCAAAAATATGAATCCAATACATCATAAATTTCATACAAATACAGTGATTTTGTTTAATTTTTGTGAAAAACTGTGTTTCTGGTGTAAAATTCAAAACTATTTGCAGTTTTTTGTTTTATTATATTTGTCCTGCAGTATTTATAGTGTAATTCTGGACAAATTGGAGAACTGGGCAATCACCAACCGCATGGAGCTCAACAAGATCAAGTGCCAGACTTTGCACGTGGAACATGGCAACCCTGGCTAGACATAAATACTGAGGGACGAGATGCTCGAAAGCAGCTCTGTGGAGAGGGATTTGAGGGTTCTCATTGACAGCAAGTTGAACATGAGCCAACGGTGTGCTCTGGCAGCCAAGGGGGCCAACCGTGTCCTGGGGTGCATCAAGCACAACATTGCCAGCTGGTGAGGGAGGTGATTGTTCCTCTCTGCTCTGCACTGGTGCAGCCTCACCTGGAGCACTGTGTGCAGTTCTGGATGCTGCAGCATAAAAAAAGTATGAAGCTACTAGAGGGTGTCCAGAAGAGGCTACAAAGTTGGTGAAGGATTTGGAGAGGAAGCTGTATGAGGAGTGGCTAAAGTCACTTGGTTTGTTCAGCCTGGAGAAGAGAAGACTGAGGGGAGACCTCATGGTGGCTACAGCTTCCTCCAAGGGGACGAAGGGGGGTGGGCACTGATCTCTTGTTTTTAGTGACCAATGACAGAACCCAGGGGAATGTCAGGAAGATGTGCCAGGGGAGGTTCAGGTTGGACATTAGGAAAAGGTTCTTCACCCAGAGGGTGGTGGAGCACTGGAACAGGCTCCCCAGGGAGGTGTCACAGCCCCAAGCCTGACAGTGTTCAAGAAGAGACTGGACAATGCCATCAGACACATGGTGTGAACTGTGGGGTTGTCCTGTGCAGGGACAGGAGTTGGACTTGATGGTCCTTGTGGGTCCCTCCCAACTCAGGTCATTCTATGATTCTATGTATGCAGTTCAAAACTAGTATTATGACTTAATAGACACAGTGATGAAACTCAAACAAGTGGAGGTTTTTCATCCAATTCTATCAAAATATAACAATACTAGCAAATATTAGTATTTGTATTTACTTCATACTTTTACATAAGGATTATTGCATTTTGATTTGTTTCAAAACAGTTTCTCAATATTTTGATTTTTTTAATTTAGTCATGGAAAAATAAAAAGTTTTTCCTGCAATATTAATCTAAGTGTTCTCATAGCATGTTGTTCAGCATAAAATTAGAAAATGGAGCTATTCCTTGCTGACTATGTGTTTAGAGATGCTACAGAAGTGTACGAAAGATTTACTTTTCTAGAGTGGTTTCCCTATATTCTGATCTATTATTTGCAATTATGCTGAGAAAAAAAAAAAAAAAAAAAANAAAAAAAAAAAAAGAGAAAAGACATGGATTGACCTGAAAATTTGTTACCAGTTCTGGATTAAAGCATAGACAATGTGCTTAATATATATCTTCTTACTTAGATAATAAATTATTATTATGTATTTACACAATGTATAATGAGGCTTCATATTACACTTACATAAAACTACAATACATTTTGTTTAATACTGACTAGATGAAAAGAATAATTCTGTTAACTACAATACTGTAATTAAATATTTGGGCAGGGAACAATTTGATGAAATATAACAAGGGAAAGTGTAGGGTCCTGCACCTGGGCAGGAACAACCCCAGGTTCCAGTATAGGTTGGGGAATGACCTGTTAGAAAGCAGTGTAGGGGAAAGGGACCTGGGGGTCCTGGTGGACAGCAGGATGACCATGAGCCAGCACTGTGCTCATGCGGCCAAGAAGGCCAATGGCATCCTGGGGTGTATTAGAAGGGGGGTGGTTAGTAGATCGAGAGAGGTCCTCCTTCCCCTCTACTCTGCCCTGGTGAGACCACATCTGGAATATTGTGTCCAGTTCTGGGCCCCTCAGTTCAAGAAGGACAGGGAACTGCTGGAGAGAGTCCAGCGTAGGGCAACTAAGATGATTAAGGGAGTGGAGCATCTCCCTTACGAGGAAAGGCTGAGGGAGCTGGGTCTCTTTAGTTTGGAGAAGAGGAGACTGAGGGGTGACCTTATTAGTGTTTATAAATATGTAAAGGGTGAGTGTCACGAGGATGGAGCCAGGCTCTTCTCGGTGGCAAACAATGATAGGACAAGGGGTAATGGGTTCAAGCTGGAACACAAGAGGTTCCGCTTAAATTTGAGAAGAAACTTCTTCTCAGTGAGGGTGACGGAACACTGGAACAGGCTGCCCAGAGAGGTCGTGGAGTCTCCTTCTCTGGAGACATTCAAAACCCGCCTGGACGCCTTCCTGTGTAACCTCACCTAGGTGTCCTGCTTCGGCAGGGGGATTGGACTAGATGATCTTTTGAGGTCCCTTCCAATCCCTAACATTCTGTGATTCTGTGATTCTGTGATTTAAGTTTTTAAAGACTTTTCCTCCTTCATGTTTGTAAAGGGACCTCTATTTTGATTTCAGTTATTGCTATTGTGCTGTTGAAGGATTTTTCTATATATATATTTAGCTTCCCTCATAAATCTCTCACAAATAAAGAGACACTCAGCAATATACATTGACTCTTTCAGCGGTAGTCAGAACTCCTTGCAGTTCCTTTTGTGTGTTGATTCCTGCAGTTCACAACTAGTTACTTCTAAATGTGATGCAAGTATTTATCTACATACTGTACTGCAGATGATTAAAAAAGAGGTTGCATACTTTTGGCCAAAATACATGTCACTTTCTCTTTCCTTTATATTTCCTTTTCCTTTTCCCTTTCTCTTTCTTTATTTCAAATGTATTGGAATATTTGGAAAATATACTAGCAAACTTTCCTACATTTCCTTGAGTGATAATAATTTCACTAGCAGGGTTCATATGTCATGTATTGAGGTCCAAACGCATTGCTTTCCACACAAACCTGATTTGTTGTTGTTTGTTAACAAAAGTAAAGGTAGAATAATGAAGTTTAGATTTAAAGATCTAAAGCAATGCCATTTTTAATATAAAAGTAATTTCCAACTGTAGCAGTTTTACATAGAAGTTACCTTAGGAAAATCGTGCTTGATCAGAAAAAAAAAAAGCAGTTCAATTTTTAGCATATGCGTTGGTTGACCAGCTTTGAAACTTCACTCTCATTATTTGACTTTAGAAAACTGCAGAAATGCTGTCTCATTAAGCTCAATATGTCAAAGGAGTAATTCAGCATCACAACGTGTTCCTGGCAAACAAGAGTTTTCTCCTGCTTTGCATGTTCTCAGTTCGCATCTTGGGTACTGGTGGTATTATTAGCATATACAAAGATGCCTTTCTTATCTCAGGTAATGTTCAGCACTCCACTTTAAAGAGGACTTTGATGCTTTTCTATTTATACAATAAGTCTCTTCTTCTATCTTGCACCTCAAAGGGTGAGATTGACAAGAAATACTGTGTATGATTAAGTAATTTCATACCTCTAGAAGCTCATGGCACATTCTCTGTACAAAAGAAAAAAAAAAAAGGCAAAACGAGCTTCCCTGCCCATAAAACAGGTGTCTCTCTCATGAAAATACCTTATTGCTAGTAAGCTAGCCAGAAAACAGGAGCTAAAACATTTGTGTAAGATTGTGTGTTACTGTGCTGCTAAACACATCAGTTTCTTGCCAGACTCCTCTGGATATAAAAAAGCATCCCGTAAGACTGAAAATGTAAGTATCACATTTATTATTTCTCAGAATATGCAAGATTAGTAGCTTCCTCATGACTTTGTCTGCTCTGGTTCTATCCCTTAGGGCTCCCACAGCATTAGGAAGAGACTGTATTTGTTGTCCCTTCCTGGTTCTGTCTTGCTTGCCAAGTAAAATGACAACATGGGAGAAGGCATCATGAAAACAAAACAAAACCAGAAAAAAATCCAACTTATAAAAAGGTGTAACAGTAAGTACATTCTCCCTGCTAAGGAGCTAAGTGTGACATTCAGCTTTTCTGTGGCAGACAGTCTTCCTACCCAGCCATGGGATTACCTGACGCGTGACTTGGTTGAGTTCCAGATAGTATACCATGAAAGACTTCTCTATTCTGTCCTTCTTCTTATGTACAGTTGCCTTCTTTCCTTTTCCTTTTCCCTCTTTTTACTTTCTTTCTCTTAAGCCATTAATCTTATGTTGATGTAAAACTTGCTGGAATGTTACTGACTTCTAGCTGCTTAGTACATTTTGGATGGCATAAGCAGAAACTTTTTGTTTTCATGTTCAGTTAATGATTTTTTTTCAGAATGGAGAGCTGTACACAGAGCCTTAAATGGTTACTGATCAAACTACCTCTGGAACTAGCTCATGGAGAACAATTTATTCAGTTCAACTCAGTACAGTATCAAAATTAATCCTAATTAGAACTGTGATAGTCAAAGTTAAATGCCGAGGCGTGGGGCCATAGTATGATAGCCATACTGATTTTTTGAAGTGAGCTGCATTGTGCCATATGGCTGAAAATTTCTTTACAAATACTAAACCAGAGATATCTGTTTCATACTCCATCTCAGTATCTGTCATTCCGTGACGTTCATCAGTCTGCCTTTTCATATTGTGTCAGCCTTTTCCACTGCAAGAATGATAATATTCATCCCACTCACATGTGTGAATTTCTCCTGGAAAAAGGAGATTCTTTTCCTCTCTGTCCTCTGTCTTAGGTTTCTTCATATGTATTTGCAGGTTACCATGACACTGAACAGAAGTGTGAAACTTGGTAGCTCACCCTGAAGGACAATTTTGCAGGTTTTCTCCAGTCTTCAGCCATCTTGAGTTGTTGCTCCTTGTCTTTGATCACTTTTCTGGAAGTGATATAAATTTTCATTCAGGAATTCATAGAAAAAAAAGTGGTTCACGGGTGGTATTTAGGATTTTTTTCCCAAATATAAAAATATTTCTCCTAGTGCATGTTCCTGGGTGGGTGGTTTTCTTCTTTCTTTTAATTTTACATTTTTTAAATTTGTGTGTGTGTTTTTACTTCTCCATAGTCGTCAGGAAGCCTAAGTAGTGCTACTGAATTATGGTAGGGATCCAGTATAGACGCTGAAGTTTACAAAGCCCAGGTGGCATGCTGACAGATGAATTGTCATGGCAGCTTGAGGGCTTGGTATATTAAACATGATGGGGTGGGGGGGTAAGGAATGAGGGTCTCTGTGGATTTGCACATCCTTCATCTGATCCCTTAAGCTTTCTAAGAGCAGAATTCATTAGGGAGATTAAGTGTAAGACCAACTGTCTAATGTGACAAGAGAGTGCAGCTGGATTTCTTCCCATTTGTCCATCTTGGATACCACAATATTGAATTGATTAGGTCATAGGAATGGCCCTATGGAACTTGTGAACTATTTAAAGCTCCAGTTTGGACACAGGGCATTTGGTATTGACACATGGAGCCAGTCTTCAGAAGTTCAGCCTACATATGCTAATGTGCCACTTATCTGGCTGACACCAAAGCTCTGAAGACGGTGTGACAAGCCACCTAGGTAGTATGTGCTAGATGATTATCTTTTTAACATGCTTGAAATGACACTGTAGCATTTGACCCTGCACAAGACTTGAGTCTTCTGAACCCCCTCAAGGCTGCTTCCACACTGTCTGATTCTAATTAGTGGATTAAAAGTGAGTAAAGTAGCAGACTTTTTAAAGTATTCTGCTCTTTTCCTATGTTTTATTCCACATGCACTCCAATTTAAATACTGTCTGTAAGCTTACAAAACTTTAGGAAGATACGTTGATTACGAGATAGATGCAACATCTGTCTTGAAAATATCAGCAATGGTAAGATCAATTTATTATTTCTAGAAAGCAACCTGTAAAATCATGTTCCATTTATACACAAGCAGAAAATATTTATTCCAGATTTGTCCATCTGAAGCTCTTACAGGTTAGATAATGGAATAAACTGAGTTTGATCCTTAGCATGATATCTCTTATTTCTGTCTTTCATAGTTGTATCCTGCATGGATCTTTAACAGTGTACCATATCTTTGAAGCAGGTTAGTTTCCTGAAGATAAAATGACTATTCATATCTGCTCTGAAGGATTCTGAGGAAGAAATAAACTAGATGCACTTCATTTGTGTGGGAAGCACTATCATTTTTGGCTAAGTATGAATGGTTTTTATGCAAAAATAATTGGAAATAAAAGTTATGTAAGGACACTGAGCATTTCAGGTGTAAAAAAAAAAAAATCAAAATAAAGTACAGACTGTTATTTTGTGGATAGTACAATAGCAGTGAATTGATTCTTAGGTCGTTGGTCATTCTAGTTTTCATTTATTAGTGCTAAGATTCATTTAACTCCAGCATAATCAATTTTCAACAACAGGAGAACTAAGGAACCACCTTCTGAGATACTTACTGAGGTTGTTGTAGAGACTTGGAAGATGGTGTCTTAAATTACAAGTGCTATCTGCAGAACTGAAACCAAAAATGCTGTATTGAATGTAGATACTAAGAGGATCTTATTAAAGCAAAGTAAATGGTGAAAGACTGGACCGAAAACATTAGCCTATGTGATGGGAAGACTGTGACCATTGTAATGCTTAAGCTTATATTAGCATACATTTAATAAGTTATATTGTCAGGTGAGAATTAGTAAAGCACCTCAGCTTTGCAAAGTGTTCATCTTACATGTTAAAGGGACATGAACCATTTGCCATTTCTTTGGTATTGCATTGAGGACAAAAAGGAAGGAAGATACGCTGGAGCACAGTCTCAGCCTTATTTCTATTCTTATTCTTTTATCACTAACCTGCTCTCTGGAGCAGCCAGTGGGGTGCACCATCTAGATGATTAGCTATTTCAGAACTGGGATGGAGTCACTGTGAAGGAAAAGAGTTTTGACTCTTTTTCTCCATCAATGTTTCGTGTGGTCTGTTCTTCACTTGGAGAAGTTAAAGGTTCTGTATGTTAGAACATTTTAACTTCTAATTTGCTTTTTAGCTATTTTTATTAGTTTGTGTAAGCTGTTTAAAGGCTTCAAACATCATTTGAAATATAGGGCATTTGGAAAAAAAAAAAAAAAAAGAATGGACAACTGATAGACTTACATAAATTGTCTAAATTCTGAAAGAGGGATTTTCTAGCTATGAGTACAGAATACAGACGGGGCAACTGGCTTCTGACAAACTAATCAGTAGTCTGAGTAGTGAAAATATATGCCAGTGAGGTTCAAGTGGATTAGTATTCTCTCCCAAAGATACTAGTCAGTGTGATATTTTCCCTTGCTTCACATGACACTTTAAATTCAGATAACAGATGTATCTGTAGCTGTACAGCCATTTATCTGGTGAATGGAACGTTATCTTGAGTAATTTCTATTTGGTATTTGTAAAAGTGTATGTAACACTGTTACCAGTAAGTATGCTAGTCAGATCGCTTGGTAGACAATAAAATTCAACTGTTAAAGGAATTTCAACTAAGATATTTTAAAATTAAGATTAATGAATAGGGTTATACTTTTTCTGTGTCTTGTTCAGTTGACAAGCCTGAAGGAAGCTAGCTTATCTCCAGTACAGAAACCTCACTATCTCAGAAAAAGAGCGTACCATTTGTGCAGAAATGATGAAGTTATTTGAATGTGAGGGTATTTTCACGTAACTGAAGTAATTGTGTTTCTTCAGTCACTTCATTCTTGTGTTTGAGTAGTTTTATCAGGTTGCTGACTGCTGTAAACATATTCCCATTATCCTCTATTAGAAAGGGTGGTGGGACAGAGTACAATGCTGTTTAGATACAGCCCAGGGCAATGCTAAGATGTTTATTCAATCACTAAGAAATCAGAAGGAGTTGTTCCAGTGTCAAATGCATGTTGTACTCAGGAAATCAAACTTGTTTCTTTGCTAACACTCCAGAATGCTAAATTAAAAATCTATGAATTACTAATCCAAAAACTAAAACATATAAAAGTGTGACATAATTTCCTTGTGCGGACAGCCTCCAAAACAACTGTAAGCTTTGCTTCCTACTTACCTCTAACCTTCAGGACTGCATCTATTTAGACATACCTAGCAGCACATTAATCTACCAGATGTACAAAACCTACATCCTATGCAATCAGATGCCAGCTGAGTTATAACACCCACAAATTATACAACTTGGGTATGCAGAATACTTCAGACCTACCATCAGTAGAACAGATACAATAAAATTAAAAATCTTTAGCCTGAAAGAGCATCCACATTTTGTTTTGGTTCTTTTTCAATCACTTTAACTAGAAAAGTCATGGTAGCACACAGCAGAAAATAATATTGTCAATTGGAGATTCAAAAGCTTTAAATTCCACTTGAAAAATTGGGCAGATATGCTGGTTCCAAGACACTATTGCCCGATATTTACTAATCAACTGTTGTAGGGTTTGTTTTGTATTTCCTTTGTGTTAGAAGTCAGCTTTGTTTCACTCTGCTACAGGCACCTGTTGATAACTATCACCAGTGTTTCATTCCAGTATCTGCAAGTGGCACATCTCCTGCCATGCTCTGAATTCAGTGTGCTGAGCTAACAATAAAACGTGCCTTTGTATGACATGAATTAGCCATTGAATTGCCACAGTTAAAGGATTTGTGTGATTATATGAGCAAAACTGGAAATGTGAGCAGTATTCCTCTTTAAATGTGTGTTTTGTTGATTATTTTAATTTCATTTTATTTTTTTGAACAAAACATGTTTGTAGGCATAGCTCCTGACCAAAAGTGTCACTGCTATATCTTTAGTTAACTTGGGGAAAAATGCTAAGTGTTGCTTAATCAAAACCAGAATAACAGTGGTTGCCTCTCTTCAGAAGTATAAATTACTGTGCATAATTAAAAAAGGTAGTTATGTGCCCAAATGTTGATTTATTTAGTTTGTTGGGTTCACTTCTTAAAATATAACTGTTTATGAACACACGTAAGAACAGCAGAAAACTTTCTAGACAATGTTTATTAAACTGATGACACTGATAATCATGTTAAGGATTAAAAAGTACTTATTATGAAATTTTAATTTCTAGAAACAGGGACAGTTGCAAAGAGCTTCACATGCTAGCCACTTACTGACAAAACCCAAACATATAAAAGTTCTGAGGGGAACACTAGACATCCAGCTTCTGTGGCTCTGGTGGCTTTCTGAAATAGAGAACAGCGAATCCATTGAAGTGTCATTTGCTACAGTTTAAGGTTTTATTTAACCTCTGACAACATAGCCATGAAATGCTCTTTGAGATTTAATATTCCTAAATTTAGATGCAGGTATTTTACACTTCCAACATTTGCACTGGCCATAGTGGAAGTTCAGAACCTTGTCTCACACGTAAGTATGAATGTCTGTATTGTACCTAGTCCAAACTAGTAAGACTTTAACTCTATAATCCTCAGATACTTTCCAACTTTTAATTATCTCAAGAAGATGAAAATATAACTAAAAAAGCAAGAAAAAAAAACACTTGTTAAAATAATTTTATACTAAATAACATTTTTTATGCAATGAACGCTTCTTTAGAAATATGAGTTACTAATCTGTGCTTACCGTTAAAAGCATCTATACATGTCTCCTAGGCAGCATTCTTCATTAACATAGTTGCAGTGCATTGTTAGCTAAAACCTTCATTCAAATATGGCATTCCTACTTAGAAAGCAAAGACAGAACTGGAAGTACGTTTCTTAACTATCACAGCCTTTTCTGTTTCATTTGTCTATGCAGAACCTGAAGGCAGGCTTCCTCTGTCTAAATGTTGACATCTCCTTCTGAATATCTACGCCAAAACTGATTTCCCTAAGCATTCTTAATATATTCCTTTATGAGAGAGAAAGAAACACTTGTAGTGAACAATTAATCTCAGCTTAAAACGGAAAGAAGAAATTGCTTCCTAAAAATGCCTCTTTGCTTCACTTGGAGGAACTATAAAGAGATTTTAGAGAGAGTGTCTCAGATGTAGACTTCCCCATTATAGACAACTAAAGTTAAGCGAGATGATTTTCGTTCGAAGTGTCAAAATAAAGAGCTGCATCACCGTTTATATGAATAGCTGTGCACACAGAGCTGGTATACTTAAGTTTAGGTGCATTAAAGACCCATATAATGAAATTATAGCGTTTAGATTAGAAAGCTATGGCAGTTTCATAGCAGAGCAACTTCCTAAATTACTTTAATGTGAAGTTGTAAAAGTACAGTTTTGGTTCTAACGCTGGATTTTTTTCTGTTTTCATAATCCACAGTGTGTTTATTGCTTTCTTGGAAAAAGATAAGGGTGGAATGCCAGTGCAGTGACTTTTCAGAACTGCTTACACCCACACGTGCCCTTACACACACATATGTGGGGAAAAAAAAAATAAATATATGTATCCATTCCAAGGCAATACTTATTGCAGTGCATCGACCTCATCTATAAATCTTTAACTGCTTAAAAAGAACACTTTCAGAAGCCATTAGTGGCATAATCAAAGACAGAATCAAAACTAATAATGTGGAAAAGATAAAGTTATAGATGTTTAGTAATATTAAACAGTTTTGATGATCTGTGTTCTTTCAGATTTGTACCTAATTTCCAGATATCGTGTCTGAAATTGTATCCTTCCCCTCCGTCCTTCCTCACTCTTTTTTCTATAGAATTCACTGAGAACTTTTGATCATTTTAAATCTTAATCTCACATTCCTTAATATAAACAGATTTGACTGTTGCCTATGTTAAGCTGTATAGAAACTTAAGAGTGGACCTATGTCTTTCAAAGTACCAGCCACTCTAGCACCCCACCTACTCATTCTAGTACAACATTAATTTGTCAGGAGAGCTCTCAGTGAGCTTGTAACCATTGTCTCCTCGTGGTTGTTTGTATGACTATCATTCTCTCTGATCCTAAAGGAAAACATGTCAGAGGTGGTATCTTGTTTTATTGCTGGACATTTTCCTTCTGTTTTGCTCATCACATATTATTTCTCCTTTTACTACTTGTTAAATCTTACCAAGGCTTGTCTTTCCCATCCTTTGTTCAAATTCTGCTTTTCCTATTCTGCTTGCTGCTTGGGGTTTTGGTTTGTTTATTTTAGTTTCTTTGTTTTGTCTGTTAATGTTACTGTTACTTTATTGTGATTTTCTTCCTGTAATCTCCACATGCATGACTTGAAAAGTTGGACTACTTTGAATATATAAAAAGGAACTGAATCATTTCTTAGATGTGCAGAAAAAGTTAGAGTGAATTCTCCATCAAAGCAAGAATACGAATGTAAATTATGTTAATAGTACGGGGGTACTACGTAGGCATTATGTTGATGATTACTTTACTATAAACACATTTTTAATCCAGAGCTCCCTGCACATTAATAGATAGAGGTTTCTGTACTGTTATGAACTGATGAGTTCTGTATTTCAAAGGAGTGTCCTTTTGCTTATTTCCTTAGTATTGTTCTGACCAGCGAGAAGGCTTACCATAAAGACATGCATAAAGCTATGGAGTAGATCATTCTGAAAGACTGTCATACCTCAGAATCTGTGTACAGATATATTTTTGAGACTTTTAGAAGAATACAGTGACTTGCCTGCCAATATCACATGTTTTTGTAGGTGCTAGTTGTCTTGATAACCTACTGCCCTGCTGCACTGACCAATGATCTACTGTGATGCTTCTTGGATGTCCAGAAGTCCTGCAAAATGGCAGAATGGCATACAGAGCAACTCCTCAGTAAGCAGCACATGTTCAGTCTGTTTTATTTGTCCTTGAAGCAACAGATTCACTGTACATATGATACAGAAACATACTATACAGGTACAGTATATCTCACAGGTATAGAACATTTTCAGCTTAGTGTCTGCACAGCAGATTTGTGTTGACATGCACTGAATCAATTTCTTATCGGTTTGCAGTTCTCATTGGTAGTCGTCTATTGGTCACAGATTATTTATTTTGTAGCTATTATTGATTCTAAAACTTCAGTGTTTTAAGTGATCTGACTAAACTTTAAGTAGGTTAATGTTAAGTAAGATTCCTAATGGTGATGTCATCTCAAGGTTTAATTGTGAAGTCATTGTTTTATCCCTATTCCAAGGATGATTAGTTTTGATGACACTAAATGTCTTATCATCAAAGAAGTGTAGGCTTTACTTTAGTAGTGAAGTTCACAGCCTTGAGCTGAGCACACACGTTTTCATCTGAAGATACAAAACATAAGAGAGATTGGATGCAAACATAAAATGGTTAATAGGCAAAGAAGATTGCCTGTAGAAAATATGCAATGAATTGTTCCTCTCCTGAAGCTGGGTGCCTGCATCTCAGGTTTACAAGTAGATGCCTCTATGAAACAAAAATGCAAAGATTAAAACATCTTCCGCTTTCAGAATTTTTTTTTTTTTTNTGCTTCTTCCACAATAACTTATGTCTCTTTTTTTTATCCAGTGTCTGTTTAGGGTAAAATTCATAAAGAGTTCAGGAATAAGACTACTTGTGCCCTTTTCCTTACCAGAAAGACAGCTTTATTTTCAGGTTGGAACAGTCAGGTTCCTTGTAATCTGTTGTCCTTCCTGCTCTATCATTTTATTGCTTTCCTCTACAAGGCTTTTCAAATTTGATTATTTTACCTTATGTTGTAGGCAGCAGACAAACAAAACAGGGTACAGACCTTTAAAAATGTTTCCTTTTGCAACTGCTCTACTTTTCATGGAATAATTAAAAATTAATTGGTTTAGAGAAAGGGAAAATAAACGTCACTCAATAATCTCATGGCAAAAGAGGGTAGTTTCACTTCCAGACTCATTTTCAATGCTTATTAGCTTCAGTGGAAACTGAGGGCTTTTGAAAATACTGTTGAGGCCTCTCTAATATTTTACACTTTACACTTTAATCTACACTTTAAAATCTGAATTATGATCTGAGTTTCTCTAAAACAAGAGCCAGGATTTTGAGACTACACATTTAAAAAAGAAAAAAAGCCTACATGAATGAGAAGCAGATGACAATTAGGTAAGCTGGCTATTAAATAAGATTAGGATGAATTATAACCACAGTCACAGTGATGTAAATCTAGACTAGTTCTGTTCAGGATGATTAGGTTGTTCTGAATTTAATGAGTTTTATTGTTTGGGGTTTTTTTTGTATGTGTATTTTTTTTTTGGTTGGTTGGATTGTTTTAGTTTTAGTTTGGTTTGGTTTGGTTTGTTTGTTTGTTCGGGGTTGTTTTTGCATGTGTATCTTTTTTTTGGTTGGTTGGATTGTTTTAGTTTTAGTTTGGTTTGGTTTGGTTTTTACTTTTTTATCTTCAGAAATAATTGTTTTCTTCAAATACCACTTCAAATACCAAATACCACGTTATAGCAATAGCAGACGTTTAAGAAACTATTTTTTTTTTTTAAGAGAAGACCTTCAACCTTACTTGCACAAGTACTTTTTACTGAAGCTGGATTTGTTATGAGAGTAACGTGTTAGTGTAACTCAGGGCAGGAGGGATATTATTCATATCTTTAACATACTAAGTGAAGAATTAAAACAGATTAAATTAATAGCTCAGAGGAAATAGATGATAAAACTGTGCATGTTCATAATTTTTATTCCTAACTACTTTTTAAACTGTTTTATCTTAAAGTCTACTTAATCTCTAACATAGAAGGAATTCAGTGTAAAAGAAGTACATGATTTTTCGTAGCACCGCACATTT
Organism: Pampusana beccarii; assembly: GCA_013399365.1. Classification (NCBI taxonomy): domain Eukaryota; kingdom Metazoa; phylum Chordata; class Aves; order Columbiformes; family Columbidae; genus Pampusana; species Pampusana beccarii. Next base: position 272,700 of record VWYH01009492.1, read on the forward strand.
CTTACAATATAGATTAAAAGCCCTTGCTAAGCAGTAAGGAAAATGTGTCACACTGCATTGGCTATGGAAAGAAATTTCTACCATGCAAGAGTGGACTGACAAGAATAAAGAGATACGGCGGACAGAAAGAATCACAGCTGCCTGGAACTTTCAAATTAACTTCTTTACAGTAGAATGGTTTCCATGGCACATCACTGTTACTCTGTATAAATTTTTCTTTCTTCTTCTCTCTTTTTTTTTTTTTACTTTTTTAATTAATAACCAGAACTGACTTTTAAATCTTTGTTAACATAGAACCTGATTCTAAAAAAAATCCAGAGCTAGCTATAGCTGACAGAAATTAAGGGTGCTCAGGTCTGTGTAGAGAAAGAGAATGCATTAGAGTTGAACTGGACAAAATCTTTTTACTAGCATTTTCATCATACTGAAAATATAGTGGAACTTGATTTAAGCTAAATTATTCCACTTTTATTCTAGTAAAAGTGCAATACATTTAAAGTTAGAATAACTGAGTGATGGATCAGACCTTTCAATGTTAGAAACAAAACTAGTGCAGGAAGCCAGTGACCTCTACATTTCTGAAAAGCTAAATATGCTGAACTTGACAGAGTTATATCAGCTTAAAAATGTAACCGTACACCTGTGTTTTAAGCAGAAAATTAACCTCACTTTAACTTTAATAAGTATTTAAAGTACAATCTGCCTTTTGCATTGTATTTTTCTAGTTTATGGTAATTCATTTCAATGCATTTTAGTTTGGTTTTTTTTTTCTGATTTGTGTTTGGTGGTGGCTTTTTTTTTTTTTGGTGGTTGTTGTTGTTGTTGTTTTAAATTATTATTTGTTTGTTTGTTTGTTTATTTGTTTGTTTGTGGGGTTTTTTTGTCCTCAGCAGTCAACCCCGTGGCCTGCCTCTTACAGGTACATATCAGACCAGTACTGCAGTTCTCCAGCCCCTAGTTCTACCTCTTCACCATGGCTTAGCATATTTCCCCCCCTTTAGAGAGGAGGCTATGCTGAATCCTTCCAGGTAGAAGTGCTGCAGAGAGATTCTTCCTAAGTCTCAGAGAACGTTGGGAGATTCGTTTATTTTACTCTGAAGAGTTATATACATCACAGGGCCCCTACTGGGGTAATGAACTACACGGTATGTGTTTTAGGGGTCAGACAGCTGACACCCTTTCCTCTAAAGCAAAATATAGAAACAAACAGACCACCACCCCCACCCCCTGAAAGAAAAAAAAAAAAAAAAGAGAAAAAAGGACTTTTTAAAAGGATTTCTTCCTCTTCAGGGGACAGATTACCGTAAATTTCCTTGCCTGGCTTCTCATTGCTGTGAAGCATCCCGCCAGGCTTTGTCAGGTGAAGTATGCAAGGTGACTGATGGTAAGCAGCACAATTGTCATCACAACAATAAATGTGGCAGATCAGGAAATTCCCCACTGAATAAATCACTCAGTCAAAAACATTAACCAGTTATAAATACTGACAGCACTGGATATCTGACAGATAACATTGTTCTGTTCTGGTGAACATTTGCAGTTTTGGTCAAACCCTTGTTTTCAGTGAAATGAGCAGTAAAATTCCTCTTGAATTTAGAAAATAACATATACATTATACATTCTCCTCTCATAATTTAAAAACACTGTACAAAGTTCAAGAGTTCTAAATACCTACTAGAATTTATTTGTAATATTGGGAGATATTATGAAAATATTTAAGTGCTACTTGTCTGTAGACAACTATTTTTCCTCTAGGGTCTCTGCCATCTTTCTTCAGCCCACATAATATTTTCCCTTCCCCTCATACATATGCTGAAGAGGAATATTAGTAACTATGGGCACAAGACTATTTGTTTATAGTCTGTGTATGTATCTAGTCTATATGTAGTCTATCCTGTTTCCATCCTTTCTCTCCCTTCAAAAAAGACAGAGTAATAACAAGGGAGTTGAAATGTCAGTGTTAGAATATTCTACATCTTCAGCTGTTTACTAAAGTATTTCAGCTCTGCTTTACTCTGTTTTGTTGAATGGATATGCCAGATCTTATTGGAAATGTATTATAATACACAGTAATGAAGAAAGTTTTTGTTTCACTGTTTTCCTTTTCTTCCTTATTTAAGCTGCTAGGAGGATGTTGTAGGGTAATGTTTTTCTTCATGCAAAAGGGCAAAAGTTTGATTAGATCTTCACCTGATATTTTAAAATACTTGCTGTAACTCAGCTGTTTACAAAGAAGTAAGTGAGATTTCTCTGAGTAAAGTTCCACTATTTTAATATATAGTTTTATATGGATGGTATTTGCTAAATCCTTGACGCGATGCGGTGACTCTTTTAGAATATTAAAATGAGGTATTGTAAATAAGAATTTTGTTAGTGTAAATTATTTTTAAAATGTCTTTTTTTCAGATCACTGAAACTTTTTAAATAATAGAAAATTGAAAATATTAAATTAAAAATCAAATCTGATCATGTTTACGTTAAAAACAGCAAATATATATCATAACAAGAAAAATACAAAGAGAAGCAAGACCTATTTATTGATGAAAAAAACCCCAACAATTTATAAACATCAAGAATATTAATTTCCCTCAGAATTATCTTTCTTCATAAAAAATAAGGTAAGTGCTGTTACTGAAATGTGTTATTGAAGCATGTGCCTTTCATCAGTAGAACAGCAGTTAAATGTGATCTGAGGTTTTAAAAATTTGGTTTAGATATCACTGAAAACAGTGGAAACTGAAAATTTAAATGAGTGTTAGTTCATGGAATTCAATAAATTCTATTCATTTCAGTGAGCATATCACTTATTTGCATGTTTCTTCTATACTGTTGTTCCAAGGCTTATGTGGAAAATCAGGAAGAAGAAAAATCAGAAGTATTCACAGAGTTATCTACAAGTTAAGATGACAAAGTTGTGCCTATCAACACATCTTGAATGTTGAAAGTACCTGGTCCCTAGGAAATCTATGAAAGGATGGTGAGATGAAATAGCTTGAACATATTAATGCCACCTGAACATTTCTGGCATCTCCCAACATTATAGCAGCTGAAGTTTTTAAAATCCTGTAACTCCTCCAATGCTCATCTACTGTTATCTTAATTTCCAGGACAAAGATCATACAATATTTATCAGATATTATTAATATATGTACTGGGAAACTCATGTGTACCTTGCAATAAAACGTATATGACAATCTCCAGCAATATGATGTGTGGTTATGTGCTTTGACTGGCATTTATGCCTGCTAGCAGTTTTGTTTGTTTGTTGTTCTTGTTGTTTTCACTTTTCCCACACCTAAAGGATACTTATACTAATAGAATAGAAGTATTCTTTAAAATACCCATAATCTTCACTTTTGATGACTAAAACTTCTCAGAAATTGTAGCCCAGTTAAATAGAAAGTCAGAAGTTGCATTTTAATATTAGCTGTAACAAGGAAAATTACAGTGCAATCTTCATACATAGAAAAATATCTGAGTTTCTTCTTTAAGGAGAAAAATTAGCTCAGCCTTAAGAATAGAATGTAATAACTTCTAACATGCAGATTTTCTATTAATTTTTTAAAAGAGAATAATTTTTATGATGTTCATATCTTTTGAGGGATATGAATTCTGACCATAATTAAAGGCTGGAAGAGCTTGAAGATTGTATTTGTCCCTACATTGAGTTCCAGGTTAGATGCACACAACAGTATTCCCCTTTTAACAAGTACAAATGTACTATAACTCGTACATCCACCTAAGGTCTCTCAGTGGGGCAGTTTCTGAGAGAAACAGGTTGGGAGGGAAGCAGAGGGTAAGAACTGGTCCTAGTGATTTATATGTTTCACTTTTGCTATCAACTGTCTGAGTTGGGAAACACAAGATACTATTTTCTGGATGTGTCTGACCAATAACTATCATTTAATACTCCTTTCCCTGAGGTCTGTTCTACGAAACAAAGGTCATTGACTCTTGTGAACGTTAATAATCAATACAGTTTATTCAGAGCAATTTCAGTGGCTAACAAGGTTACTGCTATCCATATTTTAGTACTGGTTTTGCCTCTGTTAGTAACGCTTAGCTGCATGATTAAACAAGCCCTTTGTTTGGCTCCTTCTCTCCAGATGGGTACTTGGCTCAGTATGACCCAAAAACAATTAGGTAAGTGATGTTGCTGTGCTATTTGCATCTGACCCTAGATGCCAGATATCCTATATGCCAACACTGAGCTCAGATGAGCATATACACATTGTGTGTGGACCCTGAACTCTCTCAACTACAACTCTGATTTCCTGTATGAAATAACTAAGGTCCTGTTTGTTCTGTCAAGTCACTTAGTTCTGCTGCCAGACATGCCTTTTACATGCCTGTAAAGAATCACTCATGAAGGCAATAAGGTTCTGCTCCAAGAACATGGGAGATTCACGTGAAAGTTCTGGCTAATTGAACCCAAACCTTTAATTGAATCTGCAGGAGCTGGATCACTGACAACCAAAGTGAGCCCAACTGCTAGGTTTAATTCAGCAGTCTCTTATGAACCATTCACTTCATACGTGTGCAGCTCCTACACATCTCCTGGATAAGACATGTTATCTCTGGAGGCAGGTAACCCCTGTGCAATCTTAAATCTGCTTTGCCTTAAGTACGGATTCTCAACTACACTCTCTGTTGGACACATGAAAGTGAAATACATCTTCAAATAAATTGTTTCAGTGACAGTTCTCTGCTCACAAAACACTTCCTACAATAATCACAAACTGAGTTCAGGCTTTCAAGCAATTAATAAGGAAATTATTTAAATCTACAATTACAAGTTCTAGAAGTGAGACTTTATACTTAACTTTGGAGCCAGACCCTTAGGAACAACAGATCTTAGAGCGCTGGAAACCTTGAAGCCTTTGACTTCTGTGAAAAACTTTGCTCTGTGAAAATCACAATTTAGGTTTTGTTGTTGTTGTTGTTTGTTTTGTTTTCCTTAAAATGTACTTTGATCTAACCTTTTAATTTGATTTTCCTTGTACTTTTGATAGCTTCACACATGACATATACCACTTTTGCCTCTTTTTTCTTATGCTTTCCTTTATGCTTTTTTTCTGTGTTTCCTCATTCTGTCACAAACTACAATACAGTTCTACTACTCTATTGAGTAAAGGATGATACAAAACACCGCATTACAGTCTACTAACGTTTACTTCCCTTTTCAATTTTGCTGCTGTATAATTAAATGTAACAGCAACAAGCCCAAATATGTGTTGAGAAAGATACTTTTCTTTCACTGAAGGATAGACTATGTAACAGGGAAAATGGCTATCATCTTAATACATGAAAATTTTCTTGTACCAAGGTCATTGTTAAACAATATGTTATCTATCACACACATTTTTTTCCATTACAGATTTTAATGTTTCCATTTATGTAAGAGAAAATGAAGTCAAATAAATAAAAGCTCTCTCAATCATGCACACAGAAATAAAGACAACTTCTTTTAATAACAGTGATTCCAGCTGGTCTGTTGTTTTTCATGAGAGAAGAATCTTCAATGGCTTGTTGTTAACTTCTCATCCCAGAAGAATCAACTTCATTTTACTTCTTTTCTTAATCCCTGGCAATTGAATTTTGAATAAGAAGGAGACTATCTCCTTGTGACCCATATTTAGCTGGGATAAATCTGTTTTATAAAGAACATGCAAGAAATCTCATTATGGTTCTTGGATTATGATCTGTTGCAAAGTCTCTTGTTTCTCAAACCAAGAAAGTTTTCCTGTCTCTTCCCATTCCAATCACATGCAAATAATTTGTCAGATTTATTCCCCTTTTCATAGTACATTTGTTCATTAAGCTTTTACACATTGTCTGTGTTATTCATCACAAAGCATTTAGTTTTTCTCTGTTTAATCAAAAGTTGGAGGGTCCTAGGGTACCTGCTTTTTATGCTGCTTTTTTCATCTCATTAACTTCCTTTTCTAATTTATACTGGTACTCAAAATATACTTTTTGTACTGCTGCTGCAGCTAAGCAAATTATTCTACCCCTCATGACTGCTTTGGCAGCTTCCCACAAAACACCCAGACTAGCTTCTTGGCTTTTATTGATATTAATTTATTCTGAAATAGTCTTCATCTGTTGCACAAATGCTGCAGCTTTAATTAGAGAGTTGTTAAATCTCCATACTTCAGATCTCCTATAATTCAGTATAACATCCACAGACATAGACACCAGAAAAATATCAGGCAATCAGGCAAAACTGGATTTCAAATACCAGATGGTTACACGTTATAATGCATGCTCATAAATAAATAAGAAGAATCTCAGTGTAAATGTAGTGAAACTAAGGTATAAAAGGTACCGGATTGTCTGTTACAGTGTTGCTGTCGGTATGGATCAATGAGGACTAAATCGTTGCTGTACCCTTTGCTTACTTCATTTTCAAATTGTTATTTTACTAACAAAAGTCAAAGCTCACATTCTTTTTCAAAGTAAAGAATAATTAAAACCTTCATCTACTACAGCTCCTGGAAACATCTGCCTTCAACTAAGAAAGGATCAAAAAATAAACAAATTTGAATAGCACGGGACACATACATTTGCAAATGTAACAAAGCTACCTGTCATAATCCTTTGAATTATTCTCTTTTTTATAATAAACTCATTGATAGAAAGAAAAATATATTTTTCTCCCCATACAATTTTTTAAACTAGAAATTGTACTAAAAATAATGGTCCTTTTATAATCTGGCTGATTTGAAAGAAATAAGCAAGGCTACAGTCAAACAGAAGCACAATCAAAACGTAAAATTTATGTAATAAAAAAAACCTCAAAGACAGTTGCGCTGTTAGATGTGGTTTACCATGTGTTATAGTTTTATTCTTATTTTGTAATTTCTCAACAGTAACATACTGTGCAATCTTAATCCAGTTTCAAAGTGTGGATCAAAAAACCTAGACCAAACTACCATTTTTGTTACCAAAAAAAAAAAAAAAAGATATTCAGAAGGGTTCTGAGGCTAACGCTAAAAAGAAAAGCACTAATGTGTAGAAAATAGTTGTAAGAAATTGTAAACTATTTAAAGAATGTTAATCCTTTAGTATCACTAGAATAATTAGAAAACTGCTTCAGAACAATGATAATTAGAGAAATAAAATTTAAATATCAATAATAATAAACATTTTTTTATAAACCAGTGAATAATAATTTCACACAGTTTTCTTCTTACATACTTCATATGTAAATATATGAATAAGCTTAATGTTCAACAAGACCGAGTACAAGGTCCTGCACATGAGTCACAGCAAACCCAAGCACAACTACAAACCAGGCAGAGAATGGATCAAGAGCAGCTCTGAGGAGGACTTGGAGGTGTTGGTGGATGGAAGCTCAACATGAGCTGGCAATGCATGCTTGCAGCCCAGAAAGCTAACTGTGTCTTGGGCTGCATCAACAGAAGCGTGACCAGCAGGTCAAGAGAGATGATTCTGCCCCTCTATTCCACTCTGGTGAGACCCCAGCTGAAGTACTGCATCCAGCTCTGGAGCCCTAGCCATAAGAAGGACATGAACCTGTAGGAGCAAGTACAGAGGAGGATCACAAAGATGATCAGAAGGATAGAACACCATTCCTATGAAGACAGCTTTAGACAGTTGGGGTTGTTCAGCCAAGAGAAGGCTCCAAATAGACCTTATAGCAGCCTTCCAGTACCTAAAGAGGGTCTATATTAAAGCTGGAGAGAGACTTTTTACAAGGTTGTGTAGTGATAAAAAAAGGGATAATGGTTTTAAACTGAAAGAAGGTAGATTTTTATTAGATATAAGGAGGAAATTATTCATCATGGGAGTGGTGAGGCACTGGAACAAGCTGCCCAGAGAAACGGTGGATGCCCCATCCCCGGGAGCATTCAAAGCCAAGTTGGAAGGTATCCCTGCCCATGGCAGGGGAGTTGGAACTAGATGATCTGTAGGGTCTTTTCCAACTTAAACCATTCTATGTTATGGCTTTGTTGTTGTTGTTGTTGTTTATTTTAAAGCCTTTAGGCTCTCTTGTGGTTTCTTTATCACTTGGGTTAGGGAGGATTGAAGCTCTCTATTTTTATACACAAACTAGTTTGGAGTAATTCCTATCTGAAATGTGGCAAATAAAAGTATGAGCAGGTACACTGGGAACAGTTAACCATGTGAGCAAAATACCATAGCATTTCAGCGGTAAAGTGTTATTATTGGCCAGCAAGAGTAAAGTCTGAACTTAAGTTTCCTTGAATGTCATTTCAGAGATGTGGACCCTCTGTAAACATAGCAATATTTCAAAATTGCTGTGGTAATCCCCTCACTTAATTTTGGCTTTCTAAAAGCTGCTTATCTAACCTAGATTGCTAACCTAAATGCTTTTGTTGCCATTAGAGGGACCTCCAGAAGTTAATTCATCCTGTACTGTGGTAAAAGACAAGGCTCCCTGCATGCAGCTGTCTCTTTCAATCTAATAACTTTGAGTTCAGTAACTATGTAGGAAACTCAGACCCAAATTCAGTTGTTCACAGGTATCTAGGACCATTTGTGATACTATAAGGTATTCAGGATATCTTCAAGGATCTGGCGCGGTATCGCCTTGTAAGACACCAAAGCCTCCAAGGCTATCACAAATGGCACCAGGCACCCACAGGCAGACAGTTCAGTAGTGTTCTTGGAGACTAACTCAGACGGGATGCCTAATGTTTGGATGGTTTAAATTACATGCAATGAAGCCCACTCAAGAAGAAAATTGAAATATACTACATGCCTTAAGGAAAATAGACTGTAAACTGAATGAATTTGCATTTGAACAGAGTCAATTGACACATCAGTTTTCACAACAATCTTCTATACTATTAGTCTTCAGGACCTAAACTTAACATCCATCATATGAAGGTGCATGACATCTGCTGTGCATGACCATGACCTAGGCTATGAACGGCTATTTGTATTCTTAAACACCCTTAGGAATTTTCTGAGTGTGACAAATGTTTAAAATAGTTTTAGATACTCTCCACATTTACTAACTCTTTCCCATATAAATCTGGTACAATAACTAACAAATGTATCACTGTGGAGACTGACTTTGAAGAAATATTTTTTCCTAGATATTCTTTTGTGTAAAGATCCTCTGGTTCTTAATCTATTAGTTTGGTTAACTATTTATTTCCCTTTGTGTTACTAGTATTTTCTGTTTCACAACTGTAGGGCTAAAGGGTGACCTTAATCTGAAAAAGTTTATTTCTTGGGAAGCTATTCATACTCTGGGGTGTTCTCTTTCAAAAGGGAGTGAACCACTGACCACAGAAGGCAAGCTTAAATTAGTGCATATCCTCAGGGCAAACCTCCTGTTGTCTGCACTTGCCTGAAGCCAACACAGTTCTCCTGCTTTACTTAGTGGTGCAAACTAAACCAATTTCCATCCTCATGTATCTAAATACCATCTAGGTGAAGACACTTTCCCAAACTTAATGTTTAAAACTTTGCCCAATATATATACACATATCCACCACTATTCCACCAAACTGATTTTGGCTTGAGCTTTATGTAATTAGTTGATACTAACAGACATTTACAATGTTAAATTTAATGTTTTAACAGTAAAATATTAGTAATTTTATATATATATGTATACATGAAAATAGAATAGTGCTAAATATGGTTTTAGTGCTAGGTTTGGTTTGTTTTTCCAGAAGAGATTTCATCCCCACTAGATATTTTTGAAGAATTTTCCTAAGTCTCTAAAGAAAAAAAGTACTAATTACTACTATTTAATATTTAGGGGTTTTTTTCTGAATATGCTGCATCATCTAGAACCTTTTTGTTTGTTCCAAAATGATTTCATTGATTTCAAACTATTGAATTAATGTAGGCTTTTTGTTTGTTGTTCGTATTTTTTTCCTGTTTTTGCCATTAGAGGGACCTCCAGAAGGTAATTCATCCTGTACTGTGGTAAAAGGTTTTGGTTTGGTTTGGTTCGGTTTGGTTTGGTTTGTGTTTTGTTTTGTTTTGTGTTTTATTTTGTCTTGTCTTGTCCTGTTTTAGTTTGGTTTGGTTTGGTTTGGGGTTTGGTTTGGTTTGGTTTGGTTTGGTTTGTTTTTCCAGGTGGAATGAATAAATAACAGTTCCAGTTCAGAAAGGTCTGCAATTGAAAATTACATAATTCTGTGATAATTCCCAAATATTATAACAGCTGCATAGCTATAGATAGCAAACACTACCTCTGTTTCAGAGTGGTCTGCTTTTATCATTTATATACATTTAGTCCTTCCTTCCTTCCTTCCTTCCTTCCTTCCTTCCTTCCTTCCTTCCTTCATTCCTTCTTTCCTTCCTTCTTTATGAACTGTTAACAAAAATATGGCCCTGATAATACTGTCCTTTGATTCATAGAATCAAGATGGCAAAGGCAACAACAGTGTGCTTTTCATCGTCCCATTAATTTCCTTAGAAGTTCCTCAGAGACAATGCAAAAAGTCTGCCAAAGCAGGACAAAAACAGTAAGTATGAATTAAAAATGAGAGCAATTTAGGCACCCAAACTGTGGTCCTTTAGTTTCTCAATAAATTCCTGGAAATTTCCTGAGAAATTCCTGAAAAGCCACAGTTGCAACTATGAATTTATTACATATACAGGTTCTGCTTGTGCACACATATGCCTTTATCTCATAACTAATGCAAAGCAGAGCATGTGAATCATATTGCTATTGAAGGACTTGCTAGGAGAGGGAAAAGAGGAGTTTCTAGTCAAGTTATACTTAATATGTGAAACTGGACCATACCTCTACCTGCATTGGACTAGAGAACCAAGTTCTACTGCTTATACTTGGGGAAAAAAATTGCTTGGACTAACCAAGATTTAATTATCTTAAGAACAGAGGAGAAGTTAGGAGAAGCAGGATATACAGTTGCAGGACCCTGATGTCAGAAACAGCAAGAGAGTTGGACTACTTGTACACAAGATGAAAGCAGGGGAATTTTGTCCCTGATATTTTTTTGTGGTTAGTATAGTGGCTTTGGAGGCTGCATCTGATGAAGCTACTCAGTAGAAGGCTGGGTGGTATCTACTACTTCTGACAAAGTCATTGCATCATTGAAAACTATACTACTATTTTGGTTCGGTTTGCTGTTTTGTTGTTGTTTTTCTTGTTTTATTTTGTTTGGGGGTTTGTGTGTTTTGTTTGTGTGTTTTGTTTTGGTTGGTTGGTTGTTTTTTGGTGATGTCTTTGGTGTTTTGTTTTTTCTTTAGGTTCTGAATTTTAAATATCTTTAAAAGATTATGGACCAGTTTTTGGGTGAAGATTACTGTTCATACTGCCCAAGTTTGTTATGTGGATTGAGTTACTTATGAAAGTAATGAGTGAGGAAACAGCCTGCAGAGAGCAGCATGTGGTGATCTTTATTGATTTTAAGGATTCATGAAAATATTTTGAAAATTTAACTGAAAACCTCTTACATTATAAACCTACATTGGTCAAGAAAATTATCACAATTATATGGTTCGACTTCATATTGTAGAAACCTAAGATTAGGTACTCAGGTTGTGTGCATTAGTGATGTTGTCAATTTCTAGCATAAACCATGAAGTTTTAGTCATAGGGTTCTTGGTCAGTTACCCAAACAGAGACATCCAAAACCATTAAGACATCAAAGGGTAGGTATCCAGGACATCTGCATGTGTTTGGAAACACCTGGATGAACCTACAAGATAGCTAAAACATTTAGAGCACCAGTTTGAGGTCAAGTAAGATACCTATAAGCATCTAAGATAGACATGGTTCATGTAAGTGACTGAATTGAGCCTGATAAAGTAAATGTATTCTAGAAAGTTATTCAACTCACAAAATACAGGTTTCTTATATCAGGGAGAGGCGAATAGTTCTTGAGACTCCATAAACTGTGTTGACTAGACTGCACTAGAAACTTAGACACCTGAAAAGAGTTCATAAGTAACATAGGCATCTGCACTAAATATCTTTATTTAGATATGAGCACTCAAGCTAGATGCCATACTTCCTGTGTCAACAGGAAAACTCTTAGGACAAAATGACAGAAGTTCTTCCACAGAAAGTTTTTATTTCTGAAATTTTCTTTTATATGAGCCTGATGGGTGTCTCACATAGCATAAAACTTAAGAAATTAAATATTTAATTATTCAGACTTTTCACTCACTGAAAAATCCATCATTCCATAGTATTTAACTAACAACATAGTAATCTCTGCAGAGGAAATTTCAAGGGCTTTTCACATTTTCATTTTTTCATATTATAAAATACAACAAAAATGTAAAATCTCAAGTAAAATTGAAATGTGTGCTCAGGAAGGAGACAAGGCTTACAGCAGTCCTGTTTATTCATTCATCTGAATGATGAAAATCTAGCACATTTACTGTGTTGTTTGTTTGTTTGTTTGTTTGTTTTTAACTATTATTCATTTGATATAGGCAGAGAGTGCAGATAGAAAATGTAAGCAAACCCAGAACTATTTATTTTCTCTTTATCTGACTCATTTCTCCAGTATCAATTAACTTGGGAACTACTCTGGATAAATATTAGTCATGCATTGCTGGAACAATTAACTAAACAGGCTCATCACAAGAAAAAAAAACAGCAGAATTACACACTTAGACATAAAACTGACCCAGTTTCCACTGCAGTCACAAAACTCTAGGACATAAGACAGCCAACCAAAAAATGTATTGGGAGGACAGAGAATCCCAAATATGCATTGCACAGAGAAACAGTATCCCACTCTTTCCTTTAAGTTCAGCACTGTCAGCCATAGCAACATGTTTGAGAGGCAGTTCTATTCTGGGAAGTATTCCAGATTCATTTATGAGAAATTGACTCATTCTATGACCAGAATATGCTGAACAATCTATTGTGCACAGGGTAAGGGATATTCTTCTTTTTCATACCTCATTTCATAACCTCAAATGAATAAATACACATCATGTACAGAGCAAATACCACTCGAATAGCACATTACAGCAGTGCATCTGCTCTCTGACTACACATCAGCTGGTAACTCAAGTTTAGAGCAGGCTTGGGTTTTTTGTTTGTATTTTTTCCCTCAGTGCTAGTCACAGTGGACTCTTCAGATACGGATACATTAAAGGATTTTCCCTGACACTACTAAACCTTTTATCACAGATAAATGATAAAGAACTAATGTGATTGACTGAAAAGGGCAGCCCATCTTTGATCTAATGATAGAAGATTCAGGCTATTCATACGCTCAATTGCATTCATGAATTATACAGTAATACTGAGCCACTTGATGGTGACAGTAACTATCACATCCTCCTTGCTTGTCTTGCACTTAATTTCCAGAAACTTTCACATATATTCTTTTAATCTTACCCACACAGTGCACATCCTCCATAATAAAGGAAATACATTCTCATCAAATGTTACCATTTCAGTTCTTATCTATTTGTTCCAACATGCCCTAAGTTAAGGATGCCCCATGCAGTTCAACTCCAACTAAATATATCCATGAAATGCACTGAAAACTTTAATGAAGATTTTTCAACTTTGTTTCCAGTGGGAAAAAGACAGTTACCTCACAGCTATTTTGATGATTGCAGGTGGGCGAACCCTCTTTGCTTCCTTGTAATTAAAGGTCAAAGCCACGCACTTCTTTATTTTAAAATTGATGAGGTTTGCACCGTCATTCTGGTTATTTTCTTTCCAAATTCAGCTGTTACCTCTCTCTGTGTCACAATACAGACAGTCTCCTGTGAGGTATATTCTTTGCAGTACTATAAAAACTAGTAAAACAGGAGAAAACCATTGATTCAAGTTCTTTCTTCCCTGCAGCCCACTAAAATCCTCTTAAGGGTTTTATGCTGCTGAAAATCACTATAATACCCAGCTGTCTTCCACTATATTATCTGGAAAAAGGGAATTTTTAATGACTTGGTTGATTTTCAGAGGTGAAAAATGTCTTGGGTAAATATGAGACAGACAAAGATGATAATGACAGGGAGTTAATAACAGTTTTCATTATAATGAGGGGGAAATAATAATAAAGAAGGGTCTTAAAGTAACTTTGAAACATAAATTTGTCTATTACACACCTTGATCTCTTTCAGCTCTGACATTCAAAGCACATTCAATTATTAGTGCAACAATTCAGATCAACAAAATAAATCCATTCCACCTTGACTTTAATACTAGTGAGAAGACAGACAGTCTATATTTAAGGCATCTGTCTCCTTTACCTTCATTCTAGGTTTGAAAGCAAAAAAAGAACTGCAATTAAATAATAAGTTTAGATAAAGAAAAACATCATGATGGTACTTCATGAATTTTAATTGCAGCAAGTGTAATTGAATTGTGTGTTACGTCACGTATAATGAAAACACTAAAGAAAGATATTATGTGTATTGTCTCTTTTTTAGAGCAGTTCAAAAGCAAGGAAAAGTGACACAGCATGAGTTAGGCAAAGTTAAGATCATTCATATGATGTTACTTATCAAAATGTCAAGCATAACCTGAAAACTTCCTGTCAGCAGTCCCAAAATGTCATAAAAAGAGAAGCTTATCAGGCAATACAGAACCTTTTCCTTTAGACAGAGGTGTGATTTGAGTTCAGGCCTGTGAGCAAAGAAACATTGTTTTAACGCAAGCTTTGAGACCAGATACCCTTTGTAGCATTGGATGGAACCCCTAATCCTCTGTAGCATTTCCTCCGGAGCAATACGAAAAGAACAATATTTGCCTGGAAGTGCTGTTACCCAGATCACTTATCTAGTAAGACAAAATAATTGTAGGGCTATGAAAGTAAAATTCCAGTAATGTGAGTACAACTGCACTGGCTTACCACAGTGGTGAATTTAACATTGTATGGATAAATGCCTCAGATAAGTAAATAAATAAATATCTAAATGTTATGTTTTATTGTTTCATCCTTATGTGATCTATTCAGACATCTGCAGTTCAAAACACTGATTCCAGTCACAATGAATATACAAGATACAGATCAGAGCCATGGAAATTTTTACTTAACAAAGTTTGCTGGCATTACTTTCCTAGTTCCTGAATTGCTTGTAAAATTAAATCAGGATTTCTTGACATTTGTTGTCTTGAATTATTTCTATAAATTATTCTTGTTCTCTTGGTTTCATATGATGTCTTGATTCTATGTATCATCAAGTCTGATGATGATTCTGAGCTATTTTTCTTGGTCTCATTACTCTTTCATGATATTGTTTCTATTCCTTGACTGGGTAAATGAAACATTAGGAAAATAAAAACATAAAAACGTGTTTATGCATTTATAAATGAGCTAGGCTGAGGTAATGCTGGCTATCAAGCTCATCTGCTTACCTTAAATATCTGGGAGTTGTGGTTCTAAGCCAAGCTAGACGTCTTAATCGTCTTGTTTACTCAGTGAAGATAAATAGCAATCTTAACGGGCAATTCCTGTGAAATGCCTTAAGGTGATACAGTCACAGAATCATAGAATCCTTTAGGCTGAAAAAGACCCCTAAGATCACCAACTCCAACCATTAACCTAATATTGCCAAGTCCACTACTAAACCATGTCCTTAAATACCACATCTACACATCTTATAAATAGCTCTAGGGATGGTGACATAACCAGGCCAGCCTGTTCCAGTGTTCGATAACCCTTTCAGTGAATAATTTTTTCATAATATCAAATCTAAACCTCCCTTGGTGCAACCTGAGGTCGTTTTCTCTCATCCTATCACTCTCTGTTTAAAAGAAGAGACACTCACCTCTTTTCAGGCAGTTGTAGAGAGTGATAAGGTCTCCCCTCAGCCTCCTCTCTAGACTACACCCAAATTCCCTCAGCAGCTTTTCGTAAGACTTGTTCGTCTCAGATAAACTGTCAGCAATTGAAACTGCAACACATATATACACCTGTTTAATCCCACAAAGTTGTTATGCCTCCTGTGCTCTAGTCCAGAGCGGCACAAGTGTTTGAAGGTCACTTACCTTGTCTGCCAAAGCTGTGAGAAAACAGCACTATGACACCTATTTTTAGCCTGGTATGATTAATTCTGTTGCAATCACCCAGCTTAAAGAAACCTAAGATTGGGCTGGTAGTTTGGGAATATATAACACATTTTCTTCAAATATATATTCACTAAACTGGAGAGAAAAATTAAGAAAAAAAGAATAAAACTCAGTTTACTCCAATACCTATCTAAATAAAAAATGCTGAAAGATTATGTGAATACGGAAGTAAGCCAGCTTTAGGTGAAATATGAGCTTTGATGAGATATATTGATAAGAAGCTGCATTTTGATGCATACTATGTAATATGAAGCTAATTAACGGACTACACTAATCTGGCATAGCTTTACCTTTTTATATCAGCTCTAAAAATCATAAATCCCCAGTCCTTAGAGATTAAAAACTGAATTACAAATGTTTGTCCCACGCGGAAGAATATATACGTCTTTACAATCTCTACAAGATTCTAGGCTAAGAATAGCACATAATAAGAAGTTAGGTTTGTATAGCACAAACACAATAGATCTTGTACAGTTTATTATCTACTTCGTAGAACTCTGGAAACACTTTGAGAAATATCTTTCACTTCTTAGAAAAGAAAAAACAAGTAATGACAACCAAGAATTTTATTTGAAAAAAATGTCAATCTTTAGGTTTGGTATTTAGAAAAATGGTGTACTCTTTGTATTCCAAATTTCTCTGTGAAAGCAAAGCATTCTCGTATGTCCTTTATTCCTCTATGTGCTTAACATGTTCCTGGCAATGGATTGTTGCAATAAATTCTGTCTCCCTCAGGTGCTGATGTTCCATGGAGAAGTGAAAAAAGGCATTTGCTGCTTCTGTTCTTCTAGACCAGAGAATAAAAACTTTGGCCACTGGAAGGTAGTCATAAGCTTACTTTTGCTTTTTATTAACAGTATCTCACTGGGCACTAAAGGTTTTAGTGCTGCCTGAAATATACAGGAGGAATTAGCATCTAAAGCAGCCCAGTTTCTATTTCTATTTCTAATTTTTCTAACTGCTTATTAACAATTTTAATTATACAGGGGTATGTGAGGGAAAATCAACCCCTGTGTTCTTTAAGCACTGTCCCCAACTGATAAGCAATGGCAGACTCTAGGTTATTATTTCCTTGACAACACTGGACTGAAGTCATGATGGGGACTAGCTGACAGTGCAGCAGGGACACTTATAATCAGATGCATAAAGCCTATAGGGATGTCTTGGGCACTCAAGCCCCTCCAGTATTTACGTTTGGTATTAAACACTTCAAGTGAAGATAATGATTTTGGCTCATTGCCCTTTCCCAGTATTTTAGAACAGCCATGCACCCATGGTCATAAAAAAAGGCAAAATTAACTCCACTGCAAATAGAGAGGAACAGTTGCAACTCGAAAAAATAAATGTCATTCTTACCACAGCTATGTTGACACTAATTTTTAAGGAACATTTTTCAGACTTCCAGGTCCATCTTTTGCTCAGGAGATAAACAGATAAATTAATGTGATCTCTGCTAAAAGCTGGCAGAAGACCCTCACTAAACACAAACATCAAGTTCCTCAGTAAGGGCAATAGTAATCACAGCCCCACATCTTGGTGGTTTCTAAGTTACCTCCTAATGAATATAAGTATTACGACTTATCTCAGTCATTCCTAAGGTCATAATTAGATATTTTAAAAATGATGAGAAACCACTTGGCCATTGTTGTGTACCCCAGCCTCAACTGCTGATAACCACAGTACAGATAACCTACTACCTTATGAAAGCTATTCAACAAAGTACTTAACTACTACGAAGTCATGTTTGCTAAGTAAAGAATTAAGAAATATTCCTCTAAAAGTAGGAATGTGTTTAAAAACTACAATCAATATTTTACAAACTGAATTTGAGATTAAGCTGACAAGGGACATACCACTGTTGAAGTAATGATGTGCTTTGTAACAGAATCTTAATTAATCAGGATGTATGAGGAGAGGAGTTGTTTGGCTTATAAGTGGGAAGCTGACTTCCACTAACACTTTTTCCCCTCGCAGGCAGTGCTATCAACTGCTTTTATGGAGCTGTAGTCCACTTAACTGTAGAGATTGGGAAAAAGAAGGGTCCCTAGAAAGGCTGAAAAATTGACCTTTGAAGTCAGAGAAACAGTTGTGTACTTCGTATCCCTTTTGAGAAATCAGTATTGTTATTTCTTCAATAACAGCCTGCAAAAACAGATTTTCCAGTTTTGATTTCTGAATTATAAACTCTGTGACAACATATACCTTCTTGTGGTTAAAATTAAATAAATGTATAAATAAAATTACGTTAATAAAATTATTTAACTAAATCAGTTAAGGCACAAGAAGAAAACTACCTTGACATCTGTGTGACCTTTACAATTGATTAGTACCAAACAGGAAAATCATAATAATGTTGTCCAAAAGGTAAGTCTTACTCTCCTGTCTCAGAAAGTGGGGAAGCTGAAGGATTTTTGAATCAAAACTGGACAAAAGACAAGCTTTCTCATAATTTAAAATTAGTCATTGTTATAAAACTGTGACTGTAATTAAAAGTTTGTTTGTTTGTTTGTTTTTAAAGGATGTATAATGTGAATGGTATGTGAAACCTTAGAATGCAGACTGTCAGCTCTAATTATTAAGTATTAAAGCTCAGTGGTAAAGGCTTTGTACAGTAGGGGAATTTGCAATGTATTTTAAACCAGTGAGGGTGGGTCAGTGCCAGTGATAAAATGTTGAAGCAGATGAGTTCCAGATGTAATCTTACGTAATAGCTCATAGATTCCTTAAAACTCACATGTAAAACCAATAACTGCTTCTTTCTTGTCTCCATTTCTGTGCCTGAAAACCTAGAAATACTATTAGATCTTGTAAAAAATCCTAAATTAAAAAACCCTGTCAGAGTTTTAAAGGCTTGAATTTGTGCATAGAAATGAACAAATAACCTCTCTGCAATTACATTGTAGTCTCAACACTAACTCCTAAGTCTACTAATACAAGCTTTGTAGATTAAGCAGTAATATTAACTCTTATATTCCCCAGACATTGCTATGCTGAAGAGGCATGAGGAGGTGAAACAGTTCATTTGCAATGAATACAAACAAATCTCAACATAGAGAAAATTTCATCATCTGAGAAATAGAAGACTGTCTTTCCCAATATATTAATATGTCACTGTATCATTGTTCTGTGATGTTTTCACCAGCTCTAGGTAAAAATAAGGAAATAAATTAAAAAAAAAAAAAAAAACTTTGAAATATTGGTAGATATTAATAGATGTTTTAATTGAAAATATTAAATTCAAAATCAATTGCTAGCTGGTTTAAAGCTAAAGTCTGACTTCCTAAACTGTGTCAATAGAAACAAACATTTAGTTTGGAACAAAGCCAAAGTAGTTGGTTTCATTAGGATTTTTAGAATAGTGTTTCTGAACTGCAAAGATGTAATTTTATCACACCTGATTAAAAAAAAAAAAGTTCAAAATAGAAATGAAGATGTCTTCATTGCAGGTCTCTGGACAGTGTTTGGTTTGGTCCATGTTAAATATCTTGCAATGAGGAAAATTTAACTCTTGATTTTTTTTTTTCATTCTCATTAACTATAAAGAGAAGAAAGTTAAAGCGATGGTCATAATCACAGCTGTCTAAGTTTCAATAGTTTAGAGTTAAATGAGATTAATCCTGTCCAAGATGCACATTTTAGGTGAGACTCATTTAGTGAATCATAGATACCTAAAGTGAGGACATCTGCACATAAGCTAGCTGACTATCTGTCCATATAAAACCTTCCTCCACATCTACAAACTCAGAAGTAAAATCCTCTCATGGAGGCTACAAAAATTGATTTTGTATGGTTACTTGCTAGATACACAGAACAAGGAACAAGGACATCATATCTCAAACTGAAATTAAGACTATTTCTAAAAGAACCTTCTGGTACTGTTCACTGTGGTTACAACAAAAGTCCACATTGCAGTAGTTTGCAATGGGGAAAACCCCATCTGTCTGTTTGGCTTATCCTTTGAATTTTTTTTTGACTGCTTAAAAATATTTTGAACTGCTAAAATATCTGTCTGCTGCAAAACTAAGGTAGAAGAACTTTGTGCTTCAAATTATTCTGTTACTTTTCTGACATTAGACTTCCACACCATGCATTAGTAAAAAACTTTTAAGCATGAAGTCATTAGTCATTTTGAAACACGAAGAAGACCAATCAATTCAATTACATGAGCTGACTTGATAAACTTCCATTTTGCTTATATAAAAATAAATAATAAAAACTTAGCCACACCAGTAACCAAACTACTCGGAAAAGTAATATATGCAATATTATAGTTCATTCCTGTGGATTTCAGTTCACTTTCAAAATGTAAGCAGTGTCAAATATGTTGGATGGGTCCACTAGAACTGACCGTGCAACCTAATGTTTCATTAGTTTCACAGAATATCAGTTGAGACAGGTTGCCACTGAAATTTTGAGAGAAAAAACTCGAGTGAGTCAGTTAATCATATTTACAAATGGCGCTATCATATAACAGCTCACTTTGGCCTCGGTTTCTTTGTATTGAAAAAAAAAAAAAAGCCATCACATTAAACAATTGATTCACTAGATTTTCAAAAACCTTTTACTGTGTTTTATTACGTTATATTATACACATTTGCTTATAAGACTTCTCTTACAAGTCTTTATGACCTTCTCCCATTTTGAAATCCTCTTTGGGAATATAGTATACCTTATGTTTATAGGAAAGTATACGTGTCTGTCAGCCATAAAACAATCAACTTGCCCCTTGGTTCCCCAACTGGAATATCATGATCTTCAAGGCCCAAAGCACTTCAGCTCTTTAGATTCAAGTTCGCAGGACAAATTTCTTCTCCTCCTCCCATCTGCTCACCTTTCCCACTCTTTTATTCACAAGAAAAAATTTCTCAAAAGTGCGTTTTCCTCACAAATTAGTTAAAAGGCTAGAGGTGTTCAAGGTACCACAGAAACACACCATGTCAAATTGTCTTATTGCTGATGTGGAGAAAAGTGACAAAGTTGGAGTTTCATCTATCTTCTCTGCCAACTGGGATTAATTTAAAATAACTGTGTATTTCTGCTTTTTATCTTTATTTATGTTTTGAAAGGAACAGCTGGTGAGCATTTTTTTTCCACTACGAGGTTTTTTTCATTATTATTAAAAAAGCAAAGAATTATGGAGAAAAAGTAATACTAGATACACCCTAGCAGCAACCAGTTGTCATTGCATTGTGAATTTGTATGCAGAGTTCTGAATTTCATTTAATAGTTAATTAAAATGGGAATTAGGCCTTCCCTCCTTCCCAGATTGTGGTGAATGATAGAGTTTTGTTTGGGCCAGTGATGTACTTGGCTTTCACCTTGGACAAACAAATTGTGTACCGCTGTATTACTGAAGCTCTAAAGTGAACAAACAAACAGAAAAAAATAAATAAATACATAAAAGCATTTGAAAGCAAACAAATGAAATAAATCTGCATTATATAGCTGTGTAAACAAGATGGTATTTTTTTAAGGTAAATTTGATACATCAACAAGAGATCTGAATTAAAACATAGACACATACTGCAGCTGTTAAAGTGCAAGCCAGGGTGGTGCTCTGAAATGTATGAGGATATTGGAAATGTCTCACATTTTGTGGCTTTTCTCTGCATATTGCAGCAACAGCTGAATAGCGTTTCATCAGCATGCTGATTTTGGACTGCTGAGGGTGAGTGGCTGGAAACAGAAGCCACGGTCTCTTTTCAGTACCTGGCAAAAGGAAAAGCAAAATCCATCCAGAAAAGTTTGAAGGGAACAGCTTTCAGCTGCCATGTAACCTTGGTCCGTTGCAAGTAAGGAAGTGCTTAATATCTATGTAATGCAGGCAAAAAATTAATGTGTTTGATTCATACATATTTTATAGATGTGACACATTACTTGACTCACTAAAACTTTTATTCTATATAGGTTAGGCTTAATAGTAGGTTCTAAGATCACTAGTCATACATAGGTTAAGAGAAAAAAGTCTGACCAAAACTGATGTCTGAAGGAATATGCAACTGGAGATGGAAGGCAAAGAGAAACATTCCTTGCTTTTCCTACCTTGCAATAGTTGTGCCATTCACTCTGTCTCCTTCTGGGATTTCTACCACATGTGCTCCAAGCCAAACAAGTATGCTACATCTTGAGGATATTTCTTTACCAATTCATTTATATCTTTTAGTATTTGAAAAGAAACAAATCTGGAAGCGAGTAGGCCCTAGAGCAACAGTGGTATACTAATATACTGGTTGGCTGCATGTTGTGGTTTGGTGTTGGTTTTGTTTGTTTGGTTTGGTTTTGTTGGTTTTTTTATGTTTGTTTTTGTTTGTTTGCGGTTTTTGGTTTTGTTTTTGTTCGGTTTTGGTTTTGTTTTTTAACCTATGATAAAAGGTTTTCCTCAGCAGAGGAAAAAAAAAAATGAGTCTCATAGTTGAGCTGTGAGATCTGAGAACTATGGTAAATGCCTGTCTAAGTACAAGAGAGAACACACATCTCTGTTTCAATTGGCTCAACCACCTACTGTGTCAGTGGTTTAAAGGTAAAGAAAAAAGGAAACATACCAAAACAAGTTGATGTTAGCCTACAAAGGGAAAGAGTTTCTCTCTCACTGAAATACTGAAAAGACCAGCCTGTAAAAAGTCATAAATGTAGACTGACACAGCTGTAGTCACTCCTGATCCCCAATGAGGCAAGTCATGTTGTTATAACAGGATCACCACATAAATACCTAGGTTTGCTTTTCTGTAATATTTCTGAACAGCACAAAATCCTTTTCTTAATGTTCCCTGTTATTCTAAGGACCACAACTTTTGGTTAAATGATACCTCTTATTTCTGAACACCAGCAAGCAGATCAGTTCTCTCAATTCAGCTGGTGTTCTTTCAGAAAGCAGGTCTAGGAGGATAGTAAGAATACTATTTCAAATATTAAAACTGTTTCTGGTTATAATATGAGAGGAACCAAGCAATAATTCTAGGCACTTCACAGTATGAGAGAAGTGTTAGCTTTCTCTCAGCTTGTTTCATTACTTTCTTTCAAGCTATTAGCCATTCTGTAAACATCAATTCATTATCATACAAAACATTAAGTAACACAAACAATCCAGTTATTCTCAGCTATACTGCACAAATTCTACATAAACTGTTTACTCATATGGCTCCTACTTTCCATGCTGTTGCAAACACTTTACTTTTTTTCTCCAGTAAGTCACTATGACACTGATTCTTTACCACTATGTTTTGCTCTTGTGTTTGCAACCATATCTGTAGCTGAAGTAGAAGTGCTAGTTCAGTTTCGAAACTCACACTTGGAAGTTCTAGCTTAGCAAATATAAAATTATCCCAGGCATTTTTGGGGGATATATGACTAATAAAGCTCTTGACTATCTTTTCCACATAGAAGTATGCATAAAATCTACTTACTGTAACTACTGGGTTAGAAATATGATTTAATGGTAATAACACAATAAGATTAGAAGTAGAATTTAACTGAAGGATGAACAAAGTAACATTGCCAAGTCTGCCTTTTTTCTCCTGAAATGAATGGCAGACACTTTTCCATTTTACTTTAACTGCAGTTGACCACTGAGCTGGTAAGCTGAAAACAACTCTGAACAGCCAGTTGAGCGGGAAATAAATGCCTAAAAAAGTGGCAGCACTTAAGAGAAATGTCTGTGTTCAGCCCTAGTCAGGTGCAAATTCACAGATCACTTTTCCATGTAATCTATGAAAGATCAAATCAAAGCTTCATTTTAGTCAGATTAGTAGTGTAAGACGTAAAAGTTTTGCTGAATAGCCTTATTTATCCTCTTCTACTAACTACTGATATTGACTTGTTCTCCTATTACAAAATTCTGTTTTCAGTTGTAAATCAGCCTTTAATTATACCCAGCAAGGAGGAGAGGTACACTAGAATGTTTAATATTCTGTGGATTTCCCTATTAGAGTTCCTGAAACTAATTAAAGGATGATATTATGTCTTCAAGCTATACAGACTAAAACATTCATACCCCTCACCTTGTCTGTTCTAAAAATTAAGAAGTGTCTGTATGAGGGACAGATGGTGGGAAATGGGAAAGAATGCTTATGTAGATTGAATACATGTGTAGAAGGAAAGAAAGGGACCATCCAGTGCTTTGAGCTACTGCTTGATTTGGCTGGGTGTCCTATATTGCCTATATTTTTTTAACTCTGAGATATGACCTTTTTCATCAGAGTCATGACTGAGTTTAACTTGAAATCCAATAAAATTAAATTCCTTACTCCAAAGAAAACAGCAACCCTGCATTATGGATGCACAATATCAGAACATTTAGTAATTTTTAGCAGGAACCATTAATGTATCAACACTGGAATAAGGCAGTCATTTCCCCGTTTCAAAAATAACATAAATAAATAAGAGTTTTGTCAGCTGTTAGGTATAGAACAGTTGGAAAACCAAAGTACCAAAAAGACATGCAGTTAATTGTGAAATAATTTGAGTTCTTGTATTAATGGTATCACAGTACCTCTGTATAAGAAATATATTATTTTCTTTTTCACTTGGTTTTTACTTGTTTGATTTAGTTGTTTGATTTAGTTGTTTGATTTTTTTTTTTTTTGGTCTAAAACCCAGCTGGCAGGATAAGGAATTGTAACTTCCCAAAATTTTCTACAAATGCTGATCAATATCACATCACTTCCCAGAATGGTAAGTGAAATTCCCAGTGAAGTCAGCTACTAAAGAAACAAGAACAGCTGCAGGGAACACAGATTACACAAATTCAGAGTGCGAAAATATAGGAATCTGTATGTCCTATCAATAGTGACGGTTGTAAAATGTGAATTATGCCTTGCATGCAAAGAAGATAACTGTGACAGGAAAGACACTATTTCACAACCTTACTTGAAATCAAAGAGAGCACTGTTCAACTGGTTCCAATGGAGCTTGTTGGGGTGGCTTCCTCAGGCAGAGGAAAGAATTTTTGAGGGCCAAAGTAACAACGAGCAGCACATTTGGCATGGCCAGTATGGTTCTGGCTAAAAGAAGTTCATGAACTGCAAAGGAAAAGTTGCAAGACAGTTCCAATCAAACAGCATAAGAGTCTGAACCATATTTTTCATATACTGTACTTGAATGCCTTGCTTATTGATCTCGTTGCTTTGCCACAATGTTTGTTGGGTTTTTTTTTCTTTCAGAAAAGCAATTCCAAATCTAATTAGTCTAATTTCAATTTAACTGTTAAATTCCCTTGACAAAGTTTTGTTTCAAAGATTTGGAATTTACTGATAAAATACGTATTTAAAAAAAAACCAAAAAACTCCACAGCCAGCTCCATGTTTCTGATACCTCCACTATTTTCTGTAGATATATGGTACCAATTCTTTTTTAACCTCAGCTAGAGCGCTTTTTTCCCCAAATAATTGTTTTATATCCACAGTTCCACTCTGTCAACACACTTGATAATAAAATAAAAAGAAAAAAAGAATGCTTAGCTCAATTTCCTCCACTATTTTAGCAGTGTCCTCTGTAGACGAAAGGGCGAATGTGAGGTGCATACTCACACACAGATATATATGTATACACAAATATAGGAAAAGTATTATTATTATCCAGATACCTTTGAATCAGGGATTCCTCTTCCCTTGTGCCTGATTCTCTTTTGTGTCTTTATTTCTTCCACATGAATCCTAGAATTGCACTGCTTTAAAATGGCAGTAACTACAAACAGAATCTGAACTGTGAGTTCCTTAAGTCCATGATTGCACCTTTACTTAATTTTCTGGTCACTGTTGGAGCTGTGGCTCAGTGTTCAGGGAGCAACTTGGGGGAGGGGGAAGGGCACTGTGGACATTCTTCAGCAGAATTTGTGAGTTTTCGCCTCTGGCATTCAGGTTGGAATGTCCCTTCTGATTACGATCTGCTGAAAAACTCCTGAGGATGTGACTGTACATTTCAAAAAGCAGAGAAAGTGGATGTTACTTCAGATTACTTCTCCATTTTCTGAGTTAAATGTATGCTAGCGTAACAAAAGAAGCTGAGTTAAACATTTTTAAAATTATTTTAACACTAAATTGGTATGCCTAAGTAGCACAGAGAAAATAAAATACCATTACAAACACCCCAACAACTCTTAGCTTTCATAACTGTATATATATATATATAATGTCTAAGAATGCAATTTCTCAATATTTGCTAGGTATTTTGAACAAGTTTTCTTTCACTGGATACTGAAGACCTTAATGAACTGGGATGATTTCTGCTTTCGTAGTTTAGCTTTCTTCCTAGAGCTACTATGTGGTAATAGTGTCATGTTTCCACTATTTATTAGAAGTAATTTCATGTTGCTGCATGTTTCCTGATTATTCTGATATCTTGTTTATTATATTAGGCCAGTTAAGCAAAGATGCTTTGATATTTTCTGTTTCAGTTACAATTCTAATAAAAAAGCAGATGCTGTTTCCTTCTTATATTTTCCAATTTAGAACAACTATATCAGTTTCACCACCTACACACCTATATGTATTATTTTATAAGTGTCTGTGACAATTCAAAACTGCCTTGTGATGCACTCTTTGGGAAATCAGGTGTCAAAAAAAATCTTGTTTATTACCCAGCTTCCAGAAAACAACCTTTTTCAATAAATACTAACCTTTGAAGAGGATGGGGAACATATTCATTTATATGAACACCTTTTTATTGTACTAAAATAGTTTCAAGGAAACTTAAAACGTAAAAAAAAAAAAAAAAAANAAAAAAAAAAAAAGTAGTCTTAATGAAAGTGGAATTCAGAAATCTTACAGTCATTCTAAAAGAAACTCAGAGGTAAGCTACCTCAGAGTTTTAAGGCATCTAACAGAGCTTGTATCCCTTGGTCTCTTATGAACAAATTGGTCTTGTTTTACAGGTAAATTATACCTCCGTCTTCCTATAGATAACACAGTATGCACAAGGGAGGACATATTATATGTTACTGTAAACATTGTCGTCATGAAGAATTTTGTTGCTGTGTTTTTCAAGAATTCTTGTACCAAGAGGGTGCCTAAGGGAACTGTGCGGGCACGGAGAGCTAAATGACCTGCAGGTAACAAATGTTGTTACTGCTTTTCTGTGTGCAGTGAAAATGAGACACCTAAACCATAGCCTTTTGTTGTTTTGGTAGTGGCTGTTATTTTTTTCAATGCAAACCAGCCATTGTGACGTAAACAGATTACTGGCTACTATTCAGCATGCTACATGGCTACAAAATGCCTGTAGAATTTGCTTTAAACAAAGATATAATAATCTTTCTGTCTTATAAAGAAAGCCTACGCAATCACAAAAAGGTAGTTTGATGTTTCCCACTAAAATAGTTTGTGAACACTTCTTATCTCATAAAGACAGAATGCAAATATGAAGCTGATCCTACTGCTCTTACACAAAATCCCTTTAAATTCAATGAGAGTTTTGTATGGGAAAAGACTACAAGCTTGGACCAACACTAGTAATGTTCAGTGATCTAAACAGACAGTGAAGCTGTTCAAGATTATTTTTTAAGTGGAGTAAACATACAGCACGCTCAGCAGACGAAAATCTGTATGTTTTCACTATAAACACCTGCAAGGCAGGCCAGTAGTTAACCTTGCAGATTAAAAAGAAAGAAGGAGCTATGGGAGGCTAGTTGATCCATTCTGTCAAAATGCCAGATGGCTGTAACTCTTTGCTTTTGTATATTAAAACTTGCCCCAAGGCTTTTTTTCTCTTTTACTTCCTTCTCTCCTTGTCTAAAACAACATGCTGGCTCCACGGCTGGACAAATGCAACATCCTACTCCTTCTGCACAAAGAAATAAACAAACAAACAAATAAAAAAGGTTTTATGGTAAGACTAACATCTGGTGTCAATAAGATTTTAAAGAGAATATCACTCTTGGAGAGCATCACTTCACCTTTTCTCTCCAGCTTAATTTAATAGATAGCACATATGCTTGAACTCTTTTAAATCTGCCAGAGTGTGTTTACACTCAACTTTAGATTTGTCTTAGAAAATACAATATAAAGGGCAAAAATCAAGTTAATTAGTATAAAATGTGTGTGCATTTTTATGGTTACAATATTGACAGACTTCAGATGAGATCCCTGAAATGAAAGTTTTTAGGCAACAAACTTCTTTCTGCAGCATAATACCTTACTTTTAAGACAAAAAAAAAAGACAAAAAAAAAAAAAGATAAAATGAATCTTTCTCTTACAAATTTCTCTTAGTAAAGCCAGTTTCTCAGCTACTTTGCTACTGTTTCTGCTAGTATGTTGTCCAATATGTGGACATGCTGGAATCTACAAAATGAAGGAGAGATATTTGTCAGCTCTGAAAAATCTACATACTTAGTGTGCATATAAAGCCATTTTTTACAGTGAATTAAGACATTAATAATCCTTCTCTGAATGTGTACTGATTGTTAGCATTGCTTTTGTTTAGAAAAGAGGCAAAATCTTTCTCAAGAACTGGATCATACTCACCCCTCAGATTCTTCCCGTGTTTTGGAGGTGAAAATTCTAGGTTCAGATGAGTTGTTTGGCTCAACCTTAAATTAAACGTCGCCTAGCGTAGGAGGAAGTATGAAGGCATTTCTTGTAATTGATTATGTCAGTGGGAGCTGAAGGCACTAGGCTGTACTTCTTAAAGTAATTTATTAGGTAACTCTGAAGAGCTGGTCATCATCTTTTCTGTGCTCTCCATAGACATAGTGAAAACATGGTCTGACTATGAAAAGCTCTTTCACGTGGTAGTGAATCTCCCTTCATGCAAGTAAGTGAAATACAATCCAGTTCTGAAGAAATACGTTTGATCTGTATAGTTTGTGTTATAATTCCTTTTCCTCCCTTTCACAATAATCTTTTCAGTACAGAGTTTTAAAGAAAAACAAAAAATTATTAATCACTGGTCACTTTCAAAATCTAAAAAAAATATTATCAGCAGTGAATTCAGATATCACAGATGTCAAGCGGAATATTAAACTTAAGTATCTCCTTATTTGTCATCAATTTTACTTATATTTTTTTTTTTCTTCTTCCACAGTCCAGTCTGAAGCGCCCATGGGTGATAAGCATGCTGGGGTAGGTTAAACACCAGTCAAGCATGATATTAACTAATAAATAGAGAAATTTCCATAAACCATGTACTGAAAATGAAAGAAAAAAAATATCAAAAACTGCTACTGCCACTTCTACTGCCAAGACTGACTAATAAAAACCACACTGTTATTTGTTGAGGGAACAACAGAAGAACAGGAATGGTTACTGTATGGGACCTATGCTAAGAAGATTGTGCTTATGCTGCCTTTAAGCAGCATACAGCCTATTTTAACTTTTTCACATGATATATACATTATAAATGAAAAAAAAAAAAAAAAAGCTTGGTTCTATTTTTAGTAATTTGCTTCATTTTTAATCTCTCTTCTAGAATTTAAAATGATCTTAAGACTAGCCAGAATAATACTTACCCCAGTAGATGCTAAAATGTAATTCCGAGGAAGTTCTCAATATATTTATAAATGCTGAGTTTAACAGCCCTAGTGAACTCAAATTCCTTTAGCTTTTCCCCCCATTTCTAATTTTGACCTCCAACAATTGGCAATGTAAAATCAAATATTTTCCCCGAAGTTGTTCAACATTACACTCCCCTGTAAAAAGTCCCTCTCTGGCTTTCTTGTAGGCGCTCTTTAGATAGTGCAAGGTCACTACAAGATGTCTCCAAGTCTTCTCTTCTCCAGGCTGAACAGCCCCAACTCTCTCAGCTTGTCTTCATAAGATCAGTGCTCCAGCCCTCTCATAATTTTTGTGACCCTCCTTTGGACTCATGCCAAAAGGTGCACGTCTTTCTTAAGTAAAGGGCTCCAAAGCTGGATACAGTACTCCAGGTAGGGTCTCACCAGAGCAGAGTAGAGGGACAGAATCATCTCCCTTGACCTGCTGACCACACTTCTTTTGATGCAGCCGAGGATTTGATCGTCTTTCTGGGCTGTGAACATACATTGACAGCTCATGTCTAATCTTTCGCCACCGGTACCCTCAAGTCATCCTCTTCTCTCAGTCTGTATTGATACCAGGGTTTCCCTGACACAGGTGCAGGACATTATACTTGTTGAAACTCATTAGGTTTGCATGGGCCCACTTCTCAATCTTGTCCAGGTCTCTCTGGATGGCATCCTGTCCCTCAGGCATGTCATCTGCAAATTTGCCCAGGATGCACTCAATCCCAGTGATTCATTGATTAAGATATTAAATAGTATTGGTCCCAATATGGACTCCTGAGGGACATCAATATTTTGACAAAGTAGAACTGGCTAATTTCATACAAAGTATTGAAGTTTTGAGATCATTATCCTTGCCAGTATTGTCAAGTAGAATTAATACTTGGACATTTAGTATTTTTTTTTTCAACTGGTATGAGTCGAAACATCTATGGCTTCTTTAGCAAATAATTTAATATGTGTCTGCTTTATAAGAATACTTAGAATATTACATAAAAAATAATGGTATTCTGATGATGCAAAGTTTGTATTACAGTTGTGTTTTTCTCGTAGAATGTAAGTTCACTAAAATACATTGCAAGAGTATTTCTTTATTATACTAATTCTTTTGAACATTATCTCACTCTTCATTCAAAAGACAGGGATAAGTGCAGAAAGAAAGAAAATGGAAGATGAGGAAGAACTTTCTATTGTACATTGTTAGTCACTTGTCTTGGTCTTTCTTTTGTGTATTTGTTGTTATTTCAGTGTTGTCATCTACAGTGCCACCAGGATATCCTGTAAGATTGAAATGTTTACATTATTCTGGATAAACTTGTCAATAACCCTATAACTGAGAGATTTTCTGGAATGTATTTTGTGGAACAGCTATTGATATAGGTCTGACTGCTGTTGCCAAAAGCATTGTTCTAATCATGCAGTCTCAAACAGTCTTCTGCCTATTATTTTTCAAGTAAGGGATTTCTGTTGGAATATATCATAACACACATTTCATTGCAATCTGAGACAGAATAATGGGAAAACATTTTATTTCAGAAGATAAATCATATGTGAATAACAGTTAATAAAATAAAAATAATATAAGAGCAAATTCATTCAGTTCTGATGTAGTGGATAATATTTTACTTTTTAAAATGCAGTTCTGAGTTAATTTTAATTTCATAGACTGGTATCATGTCAAATAATATTTTTTTGAGAAAGAAAATGTATATCAAAATTTTTGTGAATTAAAAACTTGGTGGATGAATAGTAAAGGTTTCCTTCTCATACAGCAATTGTACTGTCCTACCTTATCTGTTTGAAGCTTGAAAACATGAAAAAAAGACACAGACTTTTCTAAAAATAATGAACTACATTCACTGGATTATTAAGTTTTTCAGCCAATGAGTATCACATGACTTTTGGTGCAGTTTCCTAACAAGATGCCAGGTGCTGTTGGTAACAATAACATCAGTTGAATATCAGCTCATATTCCTTCTTGCTCTTGCTGTCTGGATTTGTGCACCTTGTCTTATTAAAGTTCTTTTAAGAAAAACAAATGTAACTAACTAGAGTGACGCTGATAACACACCTGTGTTATGGTGGGCAAGAGATTGGGAGGGGGCACAGTCATGACTGTGGACCCAAACTGACCAAAGGGATATTCTATACTGTATAATGTCACGCTCAGTAATAAAAACTGTGAGAAAGGACAATGGGCAAATATTAGGTATTAGGAGAAAGGAGGATGGGCAGATATAAGGTATTTGTCTTGTTGAGTAGGGGAAGCGAGAGATTGGCTTGATGGGCACGAGGCAGCCACCCGAGGTCCACCAAAGAGCTACAGCCAAAAGAGATGTGGAGGTAGCCGGTAATGTTAATGAACACATATGTATTTATTATAACTTATTTTAACTGTTCTTCTACAAGAAACAGGAATAGGTATTTTCCTTTTAGTTTGAATAACTATGTTATTCATCTGAACTAAGTGTGCTTTGCTGGTTTTATACATGATATTGTCTGTTCATTTTGTTAAACCAAGACTTACAGATAGAAAGGCAGTATTAGTATGAAAAACTCCCCACTATTCACATATGATATCTTGATTTTTTACAGATTACATTAGCCTGAATAAACAAAGAATATAGACTATTTTACACGCTACTTGAGGACTGTTGCCTTCACTAATTGACTGAAGAAATGTTTATCATTGCTACTGTTTGATTTCATACCATATTAGGTGATATAATGCTGTTGGCTAATTTTAGGTCTTATTGTTTATTTTCTTATCTTCAGAGAACTAATCTGTCATTTATTCTGTATAAACTCCCAGCTGCTAAGCAGAAATTTAATTTACCTAATAGGGGCCTTAAAACCTTCATAGGGTCTGCAGTAGGGATTTAACTCTATATTCCTTCCAACTCATAGCCTTTAAAACTCTCTGAGTGTAGCTCATGCTATGACTCAATTAAATTCAGTCAACATTACACATTTGTTAGAAACCTACTTTCCATGCATTTCCAAACCTGCCAACTTGTAACTAGATTAAGTCGTAAACCCTACAGTACCATCTGAATAAAGAGTAAATTAGGCAAAACGTGTCCTGAAATACTTGTAGAAATCTTCAACTTATGTAGTCACTTATATTTTATATGTTATGTGATGGATATTGCATTTATATCAGAGGATAATGAAATATTTTCCCTTCCATCTGTAACTGCGGAAGATACGAAAGAATATCTGTTAATTTAAACGGGTTTACATATGTAAATCTAAGCTGCTTCTTATAATAGTAAAAGAGGAGACCCTTGGACTCTCAGTCTTAAGACATAACCCCTATCACTTGTGTTTTTTTTTTTTTTTTAATATTTATCTAAAGGAAAAAACACCAATTTCCTAACTAAGTTGCTGCAGAGACTAGGGTACATTAAATAGAGGATGATCACTGATACTGAGCAATTTTGAGTATTTGGTGGATTGAATGCAAATAAATTCTCCACTTTAGTATAGCCATATACAAATCAGCTGTCTAGGAGCAAAGAATTAAGACAATACTTGCAATTACTATGACATAAAATGTGTGTAGCAGACAACTAGGTGAATATGAGTTCTCAGCGGAGTCAGTGGCCAAGAAGCTTTTTCTTCCCAATTTTTACACATATTAATATGAGAAATTAAAATAGAATAAATTATATTCTCTCTAAATTTGCAAGATAGAGAGTATTTTCTAGAAATCTTGTCATTCTACGACTGTGATAGATGTGACTGATAAAAAGTGGCCTATGGAGAAGCTAAATTTTGGGAAGATTGCTTTGTAAGTACTCCTGCACTGTCTTCAGTCTGTAATCAATAAATTTTTAGAATAATATTATATTATCTACAAATGTAATTAAGAATATTAAATCAATAAACTTCACATAATATATAGGAATAACCAATACAGAATGTTAAGATTTTTGAGAGTTGTGAGAACACATTGTCACCGTGTTATGAAGAAATCCACATATTACAGAGAATTCAGAATAGAAACACCTACATAAGTACTAATTGAAAAATGAAAGATCTATGAAAGATTTGAGAACAGTCTGTTTAGTTTAACCAGAAAAGTCTTAAATAGCAATTTTTAGTATCATGTTGAAGTATATATAAGAGAAATAAAAAGAAGAGCAACCAGACTAATGGGTGTGAATAGATTAGTTTCTATAAGATAAACTGTGGTTTTTTGGTACTACTGGAAATGTTAAAATAAATTTAGAATTTTTACAACCATTACTTTTATTGTGGCTGTATTTGCGTGAGCAAATAAAAAAATCCACAATCAGTCACA
Organism: Pampusana beccarii; assembly: GCA_013399365.1. Lineage (NCBI taxonomy): Eukaryota > Metazoa > Chordata > Aves > Columbiformes > Columbidae > Pampusana > Pampusana beccarii. The sequence goes on from VWYH01009492.1 coordinate 306,499, forward strand.
GCCAGCAAAGAAGAGTTGTTGGGTAAGATGAGTCTAACTTATTTCGTTATTGTATTCGTGAATCAGAATCATAAATTCTTGGTGTCTCTTGCATGTAAGTATCTGTAGGTACACAGAGAAGTACTATAATGCACAGTGCCCATCTTTGCTGTGGGTAAAGTGGAAAATAAGTGTCCAAACCTGCAGTCCTGTAAATGTAGTACCTCTTGCCTCCTTCCAAATGTATTTTTTCCACAGTTGTTGAGAAAATAGTAATTTATTTCTACATATCTATGAGTTTGGCGTTTTCATTTTTCTGGTTTTGTTTAGTTGTGTTTTTTGGGGGATATTTTGTTGCTGTTATTATTATTATTATTATTATAATATCAAGATAAAGGAAGAGGACTTGCTAATCCACAGTCATAGTTCAGGTTCCACCTATTCAGTTGGTCACTTACCGCTATTACTGGGAACGCTCCTTTTTGAGATGTCATGTGAGTCTTTCTCTGAATTATTTTCAGTGCCAAACTGTTTTTCCTACTGTGTTTATGATGTAAAACATAAAAACTACAGTTTCTCCTCCATATACAGCATTGGAAGACAGCATTTTCAGACAAGAGAGATGTAAAGTAAAATGTTGCAAGTGGATCATTCCTCAGAAGATTCCTTTAAGCTGCCTTCACTGACCACTCGGTTTGTGTAATTACTGAAGGGAAGGAAGAAAAGAATTCTTCTCACAATCAACAGGCAGAGAGACAAATTAAAAGACTGACTGCATACTTCTGACAGAGCTGTCTTTCAAATCCAAATTAACCTGCTCCACAATCCAAACTTCTGTCACAGGTACAAATTACACCGAGTGAAAATACTGGTTACTTTATATGTAGTTCTCCTTATAATGGAGCATTAATTTCCTGATTTATTTATCAAGTGTTTGTTGAACGTACATTGAAGTATGGAATTAATGAGATTGAAGGACATGAAAAACTGACTTCATATAATCATATAATTTGGGAACAATCTGTTTTTCACATTCTGAATGTCTGATACTAGCTTATAATAATGGCACAGATTATTGCATGCATAATAGAGGCTGACTTTAGCATACAAAAATCTAAAGGAAAATATGTGAAAATGTATGTCAAAAGAAACAGCGTAATTTATCCAAGAAGATGAGTTTTCCTTCTTTTTTTTTATATATATTTTTTTTTCTGTTTGCTACTATAACGATATGATTATGTGTTATGAACTACTCCTTGCTACAAAGTTGGTGAAGGGTTTGGAGAGGAAGCCATATGAGGAGCGGCTAAAGTCATTTGGTTTGTTCAGCCTGGAGAAGAGGAAAGTAAGAGGAGACCTCATCACGGTTTACAGCTTCCTCACAAGGGGAAGAGCAGAGGAAGGCGCTGATTTCTTCTCTCTGGTGACCAATAATAGGATGCAAGACAATGGCAGGAAGATGTGCCAGGGGAGGTTTAGGCTGGACCGTAGGAAAAGGTTCTTCCCCCAGAGGGTGGTGGAGCACTGGAACAGGCTCCCCAGGGAGGTAGTCATGGCCCCAAGCCTGCCAGATTTCAAGAACAGACTGGACAACACCCTCAAACATACAGTGTGAACTGTGCAGTTGTCATATGCAGGGACAGGAGTTAGACTTGATGATCCTTGTGGGTCCCTTCCAACTCAGAACATTCTATGAATCTGTGGTTCTATATGACACCTGTCCATCACATAGTGTGTGCCATATTATGTCTGTAATGACCAATTATTGAATTAAATATAGTTCTTGTTTCCACACTGATCTTATTTGAGAACCTGAGAACTTGCTTCTTCTGATTTCTCAGCCCCAAACAAGATCTTTTCAATAAATCTTCATTCCCATATTATTGGTTTCGATATCAATCATTACTTCAATCATTTATTAATATTTCAATCGTGTATACCTGCATAATACTTATTCCAAAGACCCCATCAAGATATTGTTGTGGTTTAACCCCAGTTGACAACTAAGCCCCACTGCTCATTCACTCTCTCCCAGTGGGATGGGGGAGAGAATCAGAAGAGTAAAAACAAGAAAACTCAGGGATTGAGATAAGAACAGTTTAATAGGTAAAACAAAAGTCATGCACCCAAGCAAAGCAAAATAGGGAGTTAATTTACTACTTCTCATTGGCAGCCAGGTGTTCAGCCATCTCCAGGAAAGCAAGGCTCCATCATGCAGAGCAGTTACTTGGGGAGACAAACTCCATCACTCTGAACATCTCTCCTTTCATTCTTCTTTCCCCCAGCTTTATATACTGACCATGACATCATATGATATCAAATATCTCTTTGGTCAGTGGGGGTCATTTGTCCTGGATGTGTCTCCTGCTAGCTTCTTGCGTATCCTCAGGCTACTCACTGCTGAGGTGGTATGAGGAGTAGAAAAGGCCTTGACTCTGTGTATGTGCTGCTCAATAGTAAGTAAAACATCCCTGCATTATCATCAACCCTGTTTTCAACACAAATCCACACCATAGCCCATACTAGCTACTGTGAGGAAAATTATCGCTATTGCAGCCAAAGCCAGCACAAATGTATGTGGAAGTGTTAAAGTGGACTTTATGGAGGCTAAGTGTAAAGTCAAGTCAAGGGAGATTGCTTTGTGAATTTTCAGGAGCTGTTTTATTCAACCTATGATCCAAAAATGTTTTTGGAGATTCCTAGAACATATTTATATAATCTGCAAAGGTAGCTGGGAAAATCACCAAGCTTATAGTCACATACAGGAATAACCAATACACGACAACCATAATAATCATAATAATGGCCCACAAACTTAAGAGATTGAAAATTTCTGTTCTAGTTTACTAATTTGCATTTGTACCTTATTTTCCTGCTTTCATGAAAATATTTGGAGTTACTAGTTAGACACTCATTCAGTCCATTTTTTGTACAGGAGAAATTGGTGTCTTGTTCCTAATATTTACCTGATAAAAACATTTACCTACTTATGTTTAAAGCCTTTTGCTGTTTCATGATGTCTTTTTTATGCTTTGTGCTATTTGCCCTCTGTTCATTTTTAATTTTTACGTTTATAACACTATATCTTACCGCATATACAAGATTTTTTAAAGGCAACTGAGGAAATATCCTTAATTATTTTCTGTCTCACAGTAACATAATATCTGTAAGGGCTTAGGTTTGGAAAAGCAAAATAATATACGAATGCTTGGTCCTTTTAATGCCTTAGCCTACCCGGACACTTGTCCTTAAAAAGCAGACAAATATTTGTTCAGTGCTGAAAGCAATGGGAAATCAACTGCATAGAGAAAAATAGTTTCCACTACAATGAGTCCCATGTTTAAACAAAGAAGAGGAAAAAGATGCATAGCCAGAGAAAAAAATGAGGTATGCTTCTGTGATCACCAGCTGTGTGACGGTGCTACAAGTACAGGATGCCCCCTTCCCAGTCTTTTGGCTTAGTGGCTACAAAAGGCACTTTATAGCCTAGTTAGTACAGTATTTTATGGGGAGAGGGTGCTCTAAAGGGGTAGAGAAATAACAGAAAATAAGGATTCATTTTAAAAAAGGAAAATACGTTTCTGATTAATAAGTGTAGACTTTATCATATTCTACAAACAGAACAAACAAAATGAGATATTTAAAGATTTCCTGTGGTTTCTAATAATTACAACTGATTCAGCTGCATATTTTTTTCTTAGGGACTGAGGGGCGACCTCATTAATGTTTATAAATATATAAAGAGTGAGTGTCACGAGAATGTAGCCAGGCTCTTCTCGGTGACAACCAATTATAAGACAAGGGGCAATGGGTATAAACTGGAACACAGGAGGTTCCATTTAAATTTGAGAAGAAACTTCTTCTCAGTGAGGGTAACAGAACACTGGAACAGGCTGCCCAGGGAGGTTGTGGAGTCTCCTTCTCTGGAGACATTCAAAACCTGCCTGGACGCCTTCCTAGATGTTCCTGCTCTGGCAGGGGGATTGGACTAGATAATCTTTTGAGGTCCCTTACAATCCCTAACATTCTGTGATTCTGTGATTCTGTGAATAGTGTTTTAAATTAATAACATTTATATGCTAAAGAACTAATGCAAAAGAAGGAAAAATAAAAAATAATAATTTAAAATAGATAATTTTCTTCATAAGGAATGGTTTTCTTCCTAGATTACTGAAGAGTATTGAGATGTATAATTTGAGGATAGTGTGCTTCATTATTTCTCACATTTGTTCATGCCCTGCTTAATAATATCTACGCATTATAGATCTGTTCATACTCTTTCCTTTGTGATGAGTCGTGGTAAGAGTGGTATTCTTGTCCTGTATTCTTGTCCTGTATTCTTTGTTCTGTAGAGCAGTTGTAACATAAACTGGATCCTTGCATTGTTATTTTATCACTTCACAGCATGAAATAAATGCCACAAAGAAATGGGCTTACCCAGTGGGTAGTATTTCTAAAGAAATAATAAGTTCTCAAGGAAGACAAGGACTCCTTTTCCAACAGAGTAATTTTAATAAAAATATTGGAACTACCACAGGTGGAGCTGTGTTTGTTGCTAACAGATCTAAACCACCTGAAGCAAGTATGTTGATCCTGTAATCTTCCTCCCAGGGTTTCATCTGTCTGTGATCCAAAACGTGGTTTGGACGCAGTACAGCTATGTGACTTTGGCTTAGACCTCTGAGAAGACAGAGGTGAGAAGAAGCAGAGTATACAAGCTAGAGCCATGCAAAACAACAGAAGTAAAAATGAAGATAAAGATGTGATATTTTAGATAGTAATAGCAAGTATTTAAATGTTAATAATAGTAGCTCAAGGATTCAAAACTGAAAAATACTGGAATGAAAAGTGTTAAAGTCCTAAGGGAAACAGAACAAGAGCATCTCACCCATGAAACAGACCAACTTATCTGAACACCTTCGTTGGCTGCCTGACCAAAAAGGCCTGCAGTGTCTCATCGGAGGGTGATGAGATTAACGTTTAACCTAATAGTTTATTAGTCCTGCCTGTCCCACCTGTATATCAGCTACCAAATAAGTAGTTTATAATCATACCCGGTATATCCGGGTTATGGCATGTGTTTGGACACAGCTGATTGAAAAGAAGTGACACAGCAAGAGAGGGTTACAGGAAGATAAAACCTGTGCTTTCGCTAGTGTGATTCTTAATATGGAGGCTAATTAAGCTACAGATATTTTCTTCTGTTTTTAGAGTGATTCTTGGTTTCCTTATTACAACTCATACTCTTAAACAAGGATCCACTTCTCAATAGTGTCAAGTAAAGTTATCACAAATTTGTGCCTAACTGTTGTCTTACCCAGTTTACTGTTAGAATACAACCTTTTTTTTTTTTTTTA